>CM076576.1:63808222-64084110 GCA_034641835.2 Pinus albicaulis
TTAGTTGAGCTATTTCATGGTTGAATTCAGTTAGAACTCAAGTGGTAGAGTTTGGTGGAGTTGTGTTCTGTTTAACTTAGTTGAACTAGTTGTATTTAGTCTAACTGACAAATACACTAGTGATGAGTGGTTTGAATTAATTAATAATTAATTAACTAATTATTAACTCATAATTCAACTAAATAACACATCAGTTAACTGCAATGCATGGAAAGTTCAGTGGAGACCAGTGTTAGAGGTGGGTGAAAGGGTGAGTTTGCTATCAGTTGTGACTATTGGTTGTGCATGAGATTTGCACACACATTGATGGAGATTTCCAATGAGGATTGTGCAGTTGGAGCTAGTGGGATTCGAACTTAGATCTCATTCATTACTCACTTAGATTGCGCAGTAGAGGCAGGCAGACTTGTGGAGGAGATTTGAACCTGTGACTAGTTCATCTTCATAACTAGTTTTGTGTGTAGCATTGAGATAGTGCTGAGAGCTGTGAGAGATTTGTGCTATGTATTGTTACATGTTCTCTATCATTATAATATACAGATAGTTGGGGGTTTTCAGCTATTTCTTTCCCCATTACATCCTGTGTTGATATGTGTGCTTGATTATGCTTTAATGAGCGCATGCGACTGCTTTCTATTTCCACATATTGATGATCAATTGTAGAAGAGGTTATGTGTTGTGCATGAATTCGAATTAGTGTGTAACCAGGATAATATCGGTGAATAAATATTCATTATTCAGCAAATTTCTACAAGTGGAACCCATATCCTCATCCAAGGGAGAGTATTCCTCATTATCTGAAATAGAATCCTCCTCTAAATCCCCATGGGTCTGGTCTTCTTGAAGTTTATTCACCATGACGGTCATGCTATTCATCCACCGAGGGTCAGTTTTCTCTGAGTGGGAGGCTTGATGGAAAGAACAGAAATCATCCTTGCTGATTTATTCAATTTTGAGGCTAGTACTCGAGTTTGAAGGAGGTCAGTTGACAGTGGGGTTATTCTTTCTAAAGAAAGGTTTTTGAATTTTGGCACCTGAGGCAGAGTCATTTTTTTTCCTCTTCAAATCAGAGACTTCATTGGTTAATAGTTTGAGAGACTTTGTGATGCTTTCAAAGTCGAAAGGGTCTTTGTCTTTGTCTTCAGCCTTATGAGTTGAGGATTGGGCTCTCTTCGTGGCTGGATTTTGATCATCCCAGCCATCATGATCAATGGCTCCTATGTATAGCATGTCCCTTTCGACAGTGAGGACGGTGGTGTAATTTTCCTCTAAGGTAGCCTAGCTTCACATTTTACAAACACGGAAATATCCCGAGGGAGAGCCCGTGTGTAGTAGTCAATGGTGATGGAATCATGTAGGGCCATGTTCGGAGGGAATTTGTTCAATATAGTAGCGAAGCATTGATTGAAGTCTTTGACTTTCCCCTTCTTCTGGAATTTCAAAGTACTATTGTTCTGTGAGGAGCATAGAAGGAGTTTTGTCCTCCGAAAAATTTCGAAGGAAGGTACGGTGAAATTGCTCCTAGGAAGAAATGGAAGCAACAGGAAGAGATCGGTACCATATAGCAGCTTTATTTTCTAAAGTATGAAAAAAATCCAGCATGCTACATCGTCAGACTGTAACTTCATCATTTGTAAGGCCAGGTAAAAGTTGCTTATGTGATCTTCGGCCAGTGTACCCTTTTCCGGGTCGAACTTAGGGAGGTTTTTCTCAGGGTACCAGGGCATGTCATGGAGGGGACCATGGAGGGTGGGAGGATATTGTGCCATCCAAGCCAATGACTACACATGCCTAGCCTACTGGTGGCGTGGTATGTAGATATGCCCAGTTTCACTTTCAGATTCACTTCCTATTCCTGATCCAGATTCTTCACCTTCATGATGGGAGTGCATGTCCTGATTTTACCCACGATTCCCTACATTCATGATGTTTCGCCAGTTATAAATGAAAGGGAACCTGTTTTGGTTTCGGTTGTGGTGAGGGTGGCCCATATTTCAACCTTTCCCACGGCCTCTATCTCCTCGGCCCCTCCTGGCTGGTTATTTGCTTGAGTGTCATCATTCAAAGGTTGGTCAGGTTAGGTTTTTGTGATTTTAGAGCCGTATCCTTCAATCCCATGAGGACTTTCAAGGGGTTCTACCAAATTACGTTCAACTACATGTGCATAATATTTTATCATTAGAACTACCAGCTGATGTAGGGAATTGACTAAGGCTCCCTAGTGAGTCTAGTTAGTTGTGGGAGTTCGAGGGTTTACCAGGGAAATGGTGGTCGAGACGTTTTGTAAGCCTTTGATGAGATCACGAGCGATCAGGCACAGGGCCCTCAGCTGGTCTAAGGTGATCTCATATAAAGGGGGTTCTTCTCCTCTGGAATTTTTAGGGGGTGGAGGACCATTATTTTCATTCATGATCTCCCCCTGCAGTGTTTGAAATGGGATGTTACTTGTGTGCTGGCAGCCTGCCATTCAGGCTCTCCTTCTAGCGCCAAATCTGTTGACAGGAAATATTTTCCAGCCAACAGCAGGGGATATCCCTGGTATAAAGTCCCAATTAGACTCTAAGCCATTTGTGATAGGGATCTCATCCAGGGTGTGGGTTCGGCTGCCACTGAATATTCATTTTCTCGGACACAAACGAGCCCCACAAACATTATGAATACACAATTATTTGAACAACACAAGGCAAATGATTGATGAGTTCTAGTGACATAAAACACTATGAATAGCAAAGCGAATAAAATCATGTAGCCAAAGGAGATGATGTTAGCAGCATATCATTTGGGTCATGCCTGTAGATAAGCTATTCATACCACACAAGAAATAGTTCTTTATGGTTGAACACCCTTTAGTTCCTTAAGCATTTTCAGAGATAAAATCATGCTAATAAAAAAATTACTAACAATTTCTTAATCATATAACCTCATATCATTCATACATTAAGTAAGATGAATTATACAAATGATATAAGAAGAAAATGTAGATTAGTTAATCAGACAATAAAATCCAACACATGAGACAAGAATATTCATAATATTAGTACACGAGTTCTCATCGAATCCAAAAATGGCATCAAAACATTTGTTTGTATTCATCCTCAAAATATGCATTCAATGTTGTACAATTCTCTGTGCTCCTTTTGAGTCCAAAAAAATAAGATCCTTTACAATTTCCTGAAGGGAGTATTTATATAATAAAATTGACCCTTGGGTATCCCTGACTTTTCACCTTCCTTAACGTTGACATACTCTGCGACTTGAAGGAATTTGCGACTTGCGACCTCGGCTTTGAATGCGGCCTGTGACCCCTCCTATTTACTGTGACCTACAACTTGGTCATGGGAACAATTTGATGATTGTGAGATTAGGGACATCTACCTGCTACTATTCTTTGAGGTAATTTTTACATGCTCGATAATTTGCAGCAACTGGGTAGACCAGAGGAGTATCTTCCCTCAATCTGTGGAGGCACTAAAGAGTGTTTAGGATCAAAGTCTCTCTCTTGATCATGATATGATTGGACAGGGAGTCCAACTTGGTGTAGATCTAGACCGATGTCATGATGAATTGAACAATTTTTTCTTGTGATGCCGGAAGGTCCTGGGAAGAAGTTTCTTGCCTTATGGGTTGTGTAAATGCTTGAATGTCTTGGGTCACTTATTCCCATGTATTTTCTCTATATAGTGCACCCAGAGAAGGAATGTGGTGTACTTCATCCATTGAATCGATTATGCTAATCAAATGTTCATATGTGAACATCACTTTCTCCAGATCTTTGACTAGTTTCTCTTTAGATGGTACTGTTATCCAGATTTGAACTTTGTCATTTTGGGTGAAAATCCAATCTTTCCTAGGCAAGGTGTCCAGAGCCTGTGGATACATGTTTGACCATTCTAGCATTCTGTCCAAATTAATTGAAGCTTCCTTCAGCTGTGCAGTCCTCCTCCTGGCTTCTGCTTGTGCTTTTAGTAGTGGTGTGACTGTCTGTTTTATTGTAAAAATTTCTTCATATACTTGTTTCATGGAAACTTCAAAAGTGGCCAAATCTCTTTGAATGGTAAGGGGCACTTCATTAGTTTGTGTGCTTGTGACCTGTAGTCTCTAAACTTCTTCTTCTAGTCCCTTATTATCCTGTTCTGCCCGAGCTACTCTCTTCTCGGAAGTTTGTAACCTGTTTTGTAAAGAGAGGATCTCCCTGCTCATTATACTAATGTTATCCTTTGTGGCTATTGAAAAGGCGGTACCAGCTGATGCGATCACAATTGGATTGGTCCTGGTATCCAAGATTATGTCCTTTTCGGTTGCGGCTGTAAGAGGAGTGGCAGGGTTCCGCTCTAGGAATCTTCTCTTCTCTTGTCTGATCTTGTGTGCGAACTCATCATAAGTTAGCCTTGTCAGATCCAAGACTTCATCTTCTTGTTCCTTAGAGGGGCCAAGTTCTGAAAGAGTAAAGCGCACACTTGTCCTGGGGGTTTTTTGAGCTGCCTCGATGTGTGGTAGCTCTGTCTATATCCCTGTCTCTGGGAGAGGTGTCTTGCTGCTTTCTGCTTCCTTGGAGGAATCTTCCTTTGATTTCTGACTTTCTTCTTCCTTCATCTTATGCTCAGCTTCTGCGTCATCCTACTTTTATTTTAATTGGCACTTAGCTTCTTTCTTGTCCTGCTCTTCCTTTAGGTTGCACTCAACCTCTTTCTGCTCTTCCTCTTCCTTCTTCTTCTTTTCATTTTCCTCTTTTTTCCTATGGGCTTCTTCTGCTTATTTCTTCTTTTTTTCTTCCCTCAGTGGATTCTTTCGCTTATCCCCTACCTTTTATTGCACTAGGGCATCTTGAGTTATTTTAAGTTCCTCTTCCTTCACCTTCTTCTCCACTTCTTGTTGTGCCTTAGTCTCTTTTTCTTTTCGTTCCTTTTTCTTTTTCGAAAGAGAACCACCTGTATCAGTTCTTTGTTTCTTGGCTTTGGAACATGAGGTTCCTCCTAGCGTGTTCATTCTTTCCTCTAGAGTATGATCATCTTTTTCATCTTGATCAGATGATTCCTCTGGAGCAGCCTCTCTTTCCTTGTTGTACCAGTTCCTGACCCGATCCTCGGCTAGACACTATGTGTGCTGGTAACTCCATTTGAATTTGGCCCATTTGTAATGCGCAGTGATGATTCTTTCAGGATCATATGTCCAATGTGATACAGGTGGCATAAAGAAACCTTTGGTTTCTTTAGCCTTTGCTTCTACTTCCCTGAAATATCTGACTATGTAGGTGCCGATAGTAAGTGGGAGAGTTGGCCATGGTTTCTTCTTGCCTTTGGTGAGAACTTTGGAAAACGCGCCTGCCATCTGGTAACATACTTATTGCAGGAGAAATTTGTCAGTGACGAACTGGGGTAGCGCATGGGGATCCTTATACGACCCGAAAAACCTGATAAAAGTAATATCTTTAATGGGAAACCAGTTGGCTACTTGGGTTATTGTCTCCATGGCTCTGCTAGACATGCACATGCAATATTTGTTGAAAATTTTTCCATAGAGTGCGGGGATGAAGATATGTGAGATTGACTCCATTTCTTGCTTGTACTTAGAGGCCCAGAATACCTACAACTCTTTTTGAATTGGCCCGCCACGCTCTTCATCCTAGTTATGAGGCCACCCGGTAAATTCACATCTCATGCATACTGTGTCCAATAGATAGGAGGCCATATAATTTGGATGCGTACCCTTCATCGGGTCCTTGCGCTGATGATATGTTTGACTTGAGGGATGCTACTATTAGGCTAGCCTAGTTGAAGCAAGTTTTGTATGAGGTAACATCGTACATGAGGGAAACCTAGGAACCGTTGAAGGTGGTGGCATCTGGTCGGCCATACATCCTACATAACATTTTTGTGACAAACTTTTAGAATTTATTGAGGCCCATTGTTTTATATTCCTAATCCTTCTTGAATTTGAAATTTTCTGGGTCCTCCCACCATCCCTTTAAGGTCTCGAGTATGGGGACTCTGTGAGTAGTATCCCATTCAGCATTGAAAGTCTCTTCCTGGGTGGGAAGTGCATAGTAAAACTTCGCATCTTTCCCTTCTATATTTGCAAATGCCTTTCTTGCATTATCTTGAATGACCCAAAACTTGAAGTCGAACTTTTGTAACATCCATTCAATCACCTCTGCGCACAAAAAAATGGGTGGATGGGACACTGCATAATGTAGTTTATACCTTTTGACCTGAACATACACATGCCATTATGGGAGGTCTTCTGGAAAATCAAGCTTCGTGAACTCTTGGTATATCTGATACCAACTCATTCTATCTCCCTTCCCAAATATGCAAGTAGTGTATCCATCGATAGGGGGAAGGAAAGGAGGCATCCCTTCTTCTGAAATTTATATTTCAGGACTCTTGCCTCTCTTTCGCACTGCCAGGGGCCCCATATCATTCGAGGCTGAAGAGATGGACACACACTCGAGCCGAGTTCCGATGTTCCATGCCATATTCACGAAACATTCCCACGATAAGACATATGTCATACTGATTGTTAGTATGAATCTTAATTCCAAGAGTATGAAAAAATACCACTTTAGCTATGCATAACAAATAGCCCTAACAAAAAATATGGCTGCTAATATCCTCAGATCTACATTTAGGTGATCAAGATAAATGCTGCAAAATTCTATATCTATGCATTAGAAGACATTAAGCAGTAGAAAAAACAAGATTTACTCCATGCATCCAATAGACAAGACAAGAATATGTTGAATGAATTTTGTATTAATTGTTGAGATTCAACAAGATGATAAGCTTAGTGAAAAGAGTCACCTTCACTAAGTGGGCCTGCAGGCTATTTTTGGCGCAAAGTCTATTTTTAGACTATGTCTATTTTTAGACATGTCGATCATATTCTATGAGTTTCAGGATGCTATTTGTGGATGGTTGGTCAAGTTGGAAAAATAGATGGAATTCTGTTTTTAGACATATTGGGCGGAATATATTTTTAGATTGCCAGACTAAAAATATATATGTCAAATATTATTAGCTCTTAATAATATTTGGACTCTAAACATTATCTTATTCTCTTAGAGCGCTTCAGTTAAGTGCACAGATGTGGCACAACAGCTGATAGAAGGAATTACGCTATTCCTAAGGGTTTACTGGAGCTATTGCATGGAGGACTTCAGTTAGAACTCATGTGACAGAGTTTGGTGGAGTTGTAGAAGTAGTTGGTGGAGTTGTGTTCAGTTTAACTCAGTTAGGCACAGTTGAGCTAGTTGTATCTAGTCTAACTGATTGATACACTAGTGCGAGTGGTGTGAATTAATTAATAATTAATTCAATAAATATTAACTCATTAATCAACTGAATAATACATCAGTTAACTATAGTGCATGGACAGTTTAACTGGAGACCAGTGGAGAGGTAGGTGAAAGAGAAAGTGTGACTGTCAGTTGTGACTATAGTGATGCATTGATTGCATCCAACACTCAGTGGAGATGCCAATGAGGATTTCATAGTGCAAGCCAGGTGGATTTGAGTTCATTCAGAGCCATTCTTCAGCAGGGATTGCACAGTAGAGGCAGGCTAGCAGGTGGCAGAGATCGGTGCATGGATTTGCTAGATCAGACCTAATTAGTGTGTAGCGATTGTATTGTACTGAGAGCTTGACATGTTCAAATTTGTATGAGGATTGTTACATGATCTCTATGACATATATTATATACAGATATTTGGGGTTTTTAGCTTCAGGCTTTCCTGTAAAATCACTGTGTTAATGTGTGTGAATTTTTATGGTTCCATGCGTGCATTGCAATTGATTTAATTTCTGCATGTGATGATCAATGGTGGAATAAATTCTGTATTTTGCATGAAGTCAAATAGTGTGTGATCAGGAGAATATTTGATATATAATGCATTAGTTATATAATTTATACATTAATGGCACCTGGGAGGAGAACACAGAAGGGTGTTACTAGTTCTCCTCAATGGGATGGGTTCTTGTAAGTCCTCAACACTTTAGATCTAAAACCTAGACAAAAATGGTGGCAAAATATGACTATGATGGTGGATCAAAGTCAGACCAAAAGTATAGATCGAGAGTGATATTTAGGCAACAAAAGGTGGTAAATGAATGGGAAAACCCTTCTATTTATAACAGAATATTGAGTTATTGTAGATATTGGTGCATAATTAAAATATAGTTAATGAAATCCATATCCAACTTTTATGGAATATTTTTTTATATTTGTTGGAGGGAAAAGAAATTTGACTTGGGTCAAATCCCTTTATTTGTAAATAATAAATAAATAAATGATTTATTTATCATTTTAAGGATGTGGTTGACTAATAATCCAATAAATAATGATTTATTTAATTATTTAATGGTGATTTAGTCATATTTAACAAATAATATTATTTAAATAAGGTTTAAATAATAATTCTTAGAGGATAATAAGATAAATAATGATTTATCTAATTAATTTTCTTGTTTTGGGTTAAATATAACCAATAATATTGATTAAACTGTTGTTTAACTAATTATTCCTTGAGGAAAATCAAACAAATGTATATTTATTTAATATTTCCTCATGGGGTTTCTAGTTTAGACCATAAAAAAATTAATAAAGGTGATTTACTAAGTTATTTTCATAGTGAAAGCAATTTTACTTAGGGTAAAATTGGTCTTACATGGTGTACTTAGGTCCATCTAATAGTAACAGGTTAGATGACCAAAAAATGGTGTAACACTGATAAATACTTGGCTCCTATCCCTGATCAACTAATTTTCAAGGAAGCAGATGGACCTATGACATGGCGACCTTGTGACTGGGTCGTTGGGTCACTAGGCCACGTTGGTTTAAAATTTCACAGAAATACAACTTCACGACTTGGTGATTCGCGACGAGGTTGTGAGGTCACTGAGTTGCGAAGTCATGATCGTTTAGATTTTCATGGAAAATAAACCTAGCGACTTAGTGACTTGTAACTAGGTAGCGGGGTCGATGAGTCGTGAAGTCGCGTTATTCTAGACATTTACAGTTATGCGACCTGGTAACCCTGTGACTTAGTGACTGACTCACTAGATCGCGAAGTCGCGAAGTCGCGGGGTCGCTCTAGGGCTTGGAAGATGGGTTACACGGTGACAAAGGCTTTCCGTTTTCTTTTAAAAAAATAGGGGAGGTAAGGCAACATACGAAGTGGAAAGAATACATGAGGTTCCTCACAGAAGGGGGTTGGGAAGGGCACTTGAAATAGATTTATGCAAGGGGAGCTTCTTAGGGGAGGAAAATAGGGAAGTCAAGCTATGGGGAGGAGCAAGCTCAATGAAAGAATTTATGGGAGGTTTTTAAAAAAAGAAGAAGCTAGGATAATTTTTAAATAGGCGATAGCGAGGGTAATGGAGGCAACAATCAAACAAAATGAAACAGCAGGAGGATTAGGAAATTTACCTGGGAAAAATGCTTTCCAGCTAGCTTGTCAGAGGCATTTTTTTTCTCCATCGTGCAGGTTGAATGCGACCTATGTGACCCTTCTATTTATAAAGGGGTCACATGTGCGGGTCTATAAATGAGGGTCGCAGGGTCGAAAATTTGTTGATTTGATGAGATATCCGACCTTACAACTCTGTGACATTGCGACCTGGGGGTCGCAAGGTCTCAAGGTTGCAATTATTTGGTTTCTGGATTATGTGTGACCTTGTGAATTTGTGACCTAAGGGGTCGCAAGGTTGCAAGGTCGCGAGAGTTTGGTTTGATCATTTCTGCAACTCTGCGACTTGAGATTTTGAAAGAGTGAACCTGGGCTAAACTCTATTTTTTCAAAAGGTTAAGGGCTCAAATATTTTTAAAAAGGGAAAAAATTTGGAGGGTGTTGTAGCAGCTGCAATAGGATCCATCCAAGCTACTCTAGGGCTCTAGAGTGTTTGTTCCAACTAACTCAACCCAAAAAATATTTGCTGGGCTCCAGAGTTGTTACCTGGATAAATCCCTGTTGTGGACAACAAAGATCTCCCTAGAATTCTAACAGAGAACTATAAAAAATAAAATATGAGGATATCTCTTTCACTAAGCTAAAATTTTTCATATTAATAAAAGTAGGATAATAGGATGACACTCTTACCTTTTCCACAAAATTCCCTATGAAGAACCTGCACTTTGCTCCGATGAAGCTCCTTAATGCTTAGAAGAAACCTGCAACCACAAACATCCAAAGAATGAAAGGCATCTGCAATGTAATAATTATCTAAAAAACCATCTTAACCTAATGATCAAGGAGATTATGAAATGAAATCGTTTTAATGAGTATATGAACACAAATAATTCACAAATCTAAAAAAAAAAAATCAGTGAGGAAAAGTACCCAAATGTATTATCATATAATAGACAAAAATCTTACAACCAAGCCTTGATGTCGTATAGGATCCTCCTGAATGCCTCCAATCTTCCTCCTTGTTTAAAAAAATCCCCAATCCAAAAATACCAGCATAAGACTACTATATGTGAGCTCCCCTAACCCAGAAGTCTGAGCTCAATTTATAGGAGAAAATGACGAGGTTTTAGATCCACCAATGATGGGTGAGATCCACAAATGATGGGATAATGGTGCCCTGCTCCAAGGGAATTAGATCCATGATTGGAGGGTTTGGCTAAAATTGATATGAATCAGATGATTCTAGTTGGGATATATTTTCCTAATTATGCTTCTATAACTTACTTTTATTTTTTACTTTAATTTTAGCCAATTGCTCAGTTTTTAATGGAAAGCAAAGCGCAAAATTGCGCAGGGAATCTTAGCAGTATTGGCACATGCACACGAAATGATCATATAAAGTGCGCAAGTGATATTTAAGATTTTAAAGAGTCATCTTCCCAAAAATTCATGACTTGTTCAAGTAATATGAATGTTTGACTTGCAAGTGTTACAAGTCAAAATACCTCCTCATCAGCTCAGAGGAGAAGATAAATGTGGAAGGAATACAAAGACCTAAACTTAACCTATTTCTGCCAAGGTAACACCTCACTATAACAACACAAGAGCATTATAATGCACCCAATCAGTGAATAGGCCGCGTTAGTGGCTAGGGAAACACTTTGTTTACACTATACAATAGTGTTACCCGTGTTTTTAGTTTGGAACGGGAAAAACCCGCAGAGAATTATTTGAATTTCCAACTTTTTCTCACAAGAGAGTCAGTAAAAAAAGGAAACTGCAAAGCACTAATCTCTTATTGGGCCTTGCCATAAACAACTGAACTCTCAAGGAAGGAAAAAACATGGAAGTTGAGGAAACATCTTGGTTTTTTCTATTCAAAACTAGTGGAAAGAGAAGGGCAATGATTTCTCTCTCCATCTCCTATAAAATGGAGTTGAAGGGTCTTGGTTCAAGGTCGAAGGATTGTCAAAGTTTTTGAACACTTGTGAAGTAGAGATCATTGTTGTAGTGTGAAGGTCAAAGGTCAAAGAGGTTCATTGAGAAATTGTTGATCAAGACATCACCACATTGAGAGATAGAGAGATTGGAAGGCTGAGGAGGGCTTGGTACAACCGACGGTTGTAATCCTCCTTTTTATAAATCAATAGAACTGTATCTATTTTGTCCATTCTATGCATTGATATTTTCATTGTTATTTAATCACTTATATAGAATGATATGAATGGCTTAGATGTGCATAGTTTAAATTTTTATTATATATTGACTTAATTGATAGGAAATGTATGTTATGGTAGAGATTACACGGGTGCTTTGACTAATTACAGGGTCGAGATTTGGAGCTAGTGAAGAGGGATCTCTGCTTCGTTGTTCAACACTCTCCAAAAGACTTCAAGATAATTAAAGAGGTAATCTTAAATCTTATTCCATCAAGTTGTTTTAATTTAATATGAATATGTATGTGCCATCTTTGTGAACTATACATCTAATCTTACTGTCTGCCTCGGGCACCGGAAAGCCCTGAGAGGGATATTCGATAAAAAACAACCCAAGAATTTTACCCTATAGCATAATTGGCGACTCTGCTGGGGATTTCCCCATAGTTTCCAGACTATTTATTTCCTCCTTTCTTCTTTCCTCTGTTCACAGACCCTTCTGACTAGTACTTATGCCTGGTAGACATTTCAAAAGCTCGCAGAGTTCAATCCTGTTTCTGTTTTACCATATGAAGAACTTTACCCTGGCTAACGCTACTTTTTTTGGTGTTACAGTGCGTTATAATTAAGGCTCTGCTTAAATACAATGCGTTAGTCTCTAGATTAACATTGTCTTTACTCAGAGATAGTGCATTACTTAGCCAAAATTTGTTGTTTCACCCCTGTGATTGTGTTTTGGCTGCAGAGTTTTTTGGCCATCAGTATCTCTCCTTGACTGAATCCCTGTTCCTATTTACTAAGCTAGCATTTCTGTTTGTTTGCTCTTATTTGAAAAGTTAGTGTCAAAAGCATTTACTTTTTAGAGAAGAATTTTTTTTTTTTTTTAAGTTTTTCTGCATCTAGCTGAGTTAATTCTGAAAATTTCAGTTCATAGACTGATAAAAAGAGGTAGATAGAAGTCTGAATCTTTAAAGTTGAACAATGCTATTTGAATGTTAGTGCATGGATGTTGAAAATAAACCTCTCCTTTTAGAAATACTCTTCATCGAATTGAATATTTAGAGCATATTTTTGCATGGTTTCTTGAGTCAGAGTCTCATTACATTTCATACGTCCACTCCCCCTCCGCAAGACTAATAATCAAGTACACTAAGAATCAAGAGATAATAAAATCAATCACATTACTCTTTTTGAGCTCACACAAATAGTATTTCAGGCTAGGATCTTGGGTTAGGAAAAGTGAGAAAATCACCCAAGATCTCAAAACTTGAAACTAGAGTCATTAACGAGTGAAATCCTACTGCACTCATATTATCAGGACCGTTCCTTTACCGGAGCTTAGTGCGAGACAACACTTGGGTGCAGAAGAAGGTATCCCGCCTTCGACTGCATCTGGTGGGTGTGTTATATATTGGGGTTCCCTTCGGGGATGTCAAAACTAGATCAGGAATCTAGGTATTCTGCCCATATAGCATGTTGTCCTTGACCGTGGACCCCCTGATGATGTCTGTGATTTAAGGTATCTTTAGTGGCCATACTTTTTAGGGACTTACACAAGGTGACTTGGATAGGCTATCCTGGTACCTGAAACAGACAGACCCACTCTGTCTTCAGTCTTTAGGAGGGTACTCGTCTTCACGAGAGTGCTTACACCTATCGTCTGAGGTTCGGGTGAAGCTCTAGAGTGACTGTAACTATACTTTTGACCAACCCTCTCTATATAATATTGTGATACTAGATTTCATCGCCATAAAACAGTAGTACTCAGATAGGGCACCCTATTTTGGCTACTTGCTGAATGATTTTAGAGAGTGCTTTTTCTTTTTTAGGTGTGTGGTTACTGTCATTGAGACTTTATAATACATCACAATTTATTAAAATTTGTTAAAAATAAACAGGTCACCGTGGCGTCATCCGACCCACGCTGTCTGTCTCGACGACAGCAAGGTATACCTCCTCTGACTCTTAAGGAAGAACTGAACCTTGGTGAACCCGTGCCTTCTGCGAAAGAGCAGTCTCCATTGACAAACCCTTCTTTTTACATAGCCTCATATCATATGGAATTTCTAGACAGCCCTTTCACGGAAGGGGTTGTACCTTTTTACAATCCTCCACTCACTGATCTGTTGGGGCCTGTGATAGTTTAGATTCCACCACGCCAAGACATGTCTTCGGCCGCAAAAACATCCCTTTCACAACCGGCATCCACAGGGTTCGATGCCAATGGAAACCCTCCCTAGTTCACCACCATCTTCCCTACTGGTTGTCAGTTCTATGCCATCACTTGGTAACCCCATTAGTCAACATATACCTAATCCCAACCCTACGGTCATCACAATTGTCAGTAGATCACCAATTCCTTCGGGATCTACTCCTACCGTGACCATGTTGGGACCCATGGTTCCTCCTCGCACGAGTGTGACTACTTCGGTTCCTTTTAGCAACCCTTTCGGTTGGAACCCTTTGCTGAGTTCAAACCCCTTGGCCACTATACCAGGGGGAAGTGTCACCAGCACACAGGTAGTAGGGAACATTTCACTTCCCGCAATCCTTAGGACAAATGAGACAACCTATTGTTAATACTACTCCCTTAAGTGGTTCAAATACAGGTGTAGGGTCTATGCCGTTGCCGAACTATGAAAGTAGTAGCATGCCTCCGGGAAACTCTATTGCATCCATATGGACTAACCCACCCCAACCTCCATCTGGAATGGGAGGGCACTTTTATATTGGGGGCAACCAACTGTTTTCCCCACAATACAATATGCCTTATGGACTGCAACCATATGTCCCTACCCCTCCACCTATAGGAAATTTTTATCAAAGTCCTACTTATCCTCTTGGTAACACATTGATGGGCGGACCCTATGGTCTAAATAGTCAGCCCATACTTCCTTGGTTAGATTCGGTGGCAAATCCACAATTGCCATTTTTGGCAGCTCTAGACATCCCCAACATTCATAAACTGACTAATGATCCCATCAATCACAACCTGCTCTGGCCTCCAGTACCGCACAAGATTCCTTCTGACATCCGAAAGTTCGATGGGAAACAAGGGGATGACCCAGCCGCACACATCACTACCTTTCATCTATGGTCTATATCTAATTCCATGGTGGATGATAGTGTTCAGCTTCGACTATTTCCCCGCACCCTTACAGGCAATGCCGCCAAGTGGTATATTGAATTTCCACGCGCCGCCATCAACACTTTTGGCACTTTAGCGATGGAGTTTCTAAAGAACTTCCAATTACCAATCAGATTTGAAAATGGAATGGAGCTCTTAACCTCGCTGTGCCAAGACACTGCCACCTACATCTCCGATCCCATCCATGAATGGAGACATAGGAGGAGGCTATTCAAAGCGTCAATCCCGGATCATCCCTTAGCTAATTGGTTTTGTAAGTCTATCTTACCCCACATCTCTGAAGAAATTGGCCTTTCCGGTGCGGTTACAGAAGATCAATGCATTCGTCGTGCCCAAAATTTGGATTTAATCTATTCATAATATGGCATGCTATATGATTTTCTCTCCAATTCCCCTTGTAACCCAAATCCTCCAGCTACTTAGAAAATCGGAGCTCATGCCGATGGTCTCGTTGACACAATCTCTAGTGTAGCCACAAAACAGTCTCAGGGGCAAGCCTCCCAGCCATCCTCGGCTTCCACTACCCCTCACCAAATGACTACTCTTCCTACCACTGAGGTAAATTCTGTGCAAAATTCACAAAAACCTAGTGGGAAAAATAAGAAGAAGAAGAAAAAGACATCTTCTTCGGAAGAGAAATCGGACAATCAAAATAACCCTAATCAGAAAAAACGCTGCCAAAAATGAAAAAGGGAAGGATAAACCCATGTAATTTCCTTGAAAGATCTTTGCGGAGGACCACTTGACATACAAATGTCCTTGGCTGCAGGAATGCATCGATTTTATCGCAAACAAGGATTCTGGGTGAACACCTGCCATTCTTCATAATTCTTTCCCTAATCAATAGCAGTAACATCAACACATGGTTGAAAACCTGCCACAACCCCGGCAATGGGGAAATGGTGGTTCACATCCTTCCGGTGAAGGACCATCTACCATTTATGGCATTGAGAGTGTTGAACTTCAAACACGAGCCAAGCTTTATGGGAACCCTACCATCGATGTTCAAGAACCTAGTACTAGTTCAAATCCACCACCGCCCAATGATTTGCATATCGAATGGCCTACTGTTGACTCTGTGATTTATCCCCCCAAAAAGGACACTTCGATGCACGACTCATAACACCTTTGCACGTGCAGCCCAAAACTACAACATTGTAGAATATTTGGCGCAAGCACCGTCAGCTATGTTCACTCTCGAAATATTGTAAACTTGTCCAGCACAAAGGAAAGCCTTGCTTTCGGCCATTAGTGGAATAGACCCCCAGGATTCCATGCTAGCTATCTTTGATATGGAAAAATCTAAACCTCGCCTCTCACACCAACTCACATTCCAGGTGCAGGTTGTGTCGAAAGGGAGACCAATCCATTGCACTGTCATAGACAAAGGTGCTTCAACCTGCGTTATGTCACAAACTTGCTGGCTCAGTTTAGGTGCTCCTACCTTAACACTGCCATTGAATTCCCTCAAAGCTTTCGATGGCCACATGTTCCTCCCAAATGGATACCTTGCTAGCTTTCCCATCACTCTGAGTGGGAAAACGGTAACCGTGGACGTTGAAGTCATAGAGCACCATCTCGACTATAATCTATTGCTTGGTCGAAGTTGGTATTATGCCATGACCACCATTGTTTCTTTGGTCTTCCGACTCATCCTATTTCCATTGGATGGGAAAATAGTCACAGTGGCTTATTTATCCTTCTGCACCCCTGATTATACCACGTCACCAAGTAGCACTATACCCCTAATAGGAGGCTTTCCTGACTCTTACGTCAGTATTAATACCGGTCTTTTGAAGGCATCTTCCCTACTGGGTTGTTTTCCTCTCCCGCTGCCATAGATCCAAACACGGTTGTAATGATATCCACCACTTTGGATGGCTCTATCAACCCATGGATCATCCCGGCACCTTTATACATCGCTTCCTACGGAGATTAGATGCCGCTCTCACCAGCCGAGTTGGCCTACCAAGCCATCCAAATTACATCTGAACCCTCCACTGCTATGGTTTCAACCAAAGGTACAAACCTCCCACCCATCACAGTTCTCTCTAAGGATCTCCTCAATGAATTCTTGCCTACAGAAGAAACTATTTGAGAGATCATGTCTCTAGAAGAACGACCTTGGTGAGAGATTCACCATCGCACTTCGATGATCGACTCGGACGTGATAAAAACTCAAATCCCATCCTTTGACCCACCTGAGATGGTTCCCTCTGTTTACATGACTGTTCAAACTATCGATTCAGAAGGGAACATGGGTAATATTTCTAAGACAATGCTCATTGATATCTCGGTCAAAATGGGTATCATGGAAAATATTCAGATTGGAGCCGATTGCAATCCTGAGGAAATTACATGCTTCACATCCCTTTTCAAGGAATTCCGCGATGTGTTTTCTTGGTCTTACGACGAAATTCCCGGCATAGATCCATCTATAGTTGAGCACGAAATCAAGATTTATGATAATGCCAAAAAAATTCGGTAGCGACTCAGACCTGTCCACCCGCGCAAAGTAGCCGCCATCGAAATTGAGGTAGAAAAAATTTTAAATGCTAGTTTCATCTATCCAATTCCTTCGACGGAATGGGTTTCCAATTCGGTTCCCATCAATAAAAAACAAGGCACCATTCGAGTTTGTGTTGACTATCACGATCTAAATGCTGCTTTTCCCAAAGACAATTATCCTACATCGTTCATTGATTATATTCTCGACGATTATGCCGGATGCGAATATTTTTCCTTCATGGATGGATTCTCGGGCTATAACTAGATTGCAATTAAAAAAGAAGACCATCATAAAACTTCCTTCATCTGTCCTTGGGGCACATTTGCGTATCAAAAACTCCCATTCGGACTGAATAATGCTAGAGAAAATTTTCAGCGGGCTATGGACTATGCTTTTCACGACATTCGACATATTGTACATGCTTACTTGGATGACCTTACAGCCCATTCCAAGAAACAACCTGATCACCTTGCTCATCTGAAAGAAATTTTTGCTAGGTGTAGATTCTACAATATACATCTAAATCCTCATAAGTGCGTATTTATGGTCGAGTTCAGACATCTGTTAGGTTTCATTGTCTCCAAGCATGGGATTAGGGTTGATCTCGATAAGGTTAAGGCGATTGATGAATTTCCAGCACCACAATCCATCCTTCAACTCCAACGTTTGCAAGGGAAGGCAAACGTTTTGCGTCATTTCATCATTAACTATGCCGAGATGACGAAAGGATTTATGCGATTATTGAAGAAAGGAACACTTTACTTGTGAGATGACCAAGCTCAACAGTTATTTGATGCTTTAAAAAATGCACTTGTTTCATCGCCACTCCTTAGTGCCCCCGACTACTCATGCAACTTTTTCCTCTACCTGGCAGCCTCACCATCCTCACTTGTAATGGTTCTGGTTCAAGTTCACAGTGAAGATAGTGAACATGTGATATAATATTTGTCCAAAGGTCTAATCAGACCTGAATTATGTTATTCACATGTGGAGAAAATTTCTCTGGTGGTATTTTTTTTCGTCACCCGACTCCCACACTATATATTGTTGCGATAGACTACGGTTATTGCTTTGGAGAACCCCATGTGACACATCCTGTCTAGACAAATTATTGGAGGAAAATATTCCAAATGGATCATAATCCTCCAACAATTTGATTTGGTCTTCACAGCTGCCAAAGAAAAGAAATCCCTCGTCTTCGCCGAATTATTATTAGACCTTCCCGTAATCGACCCAAGAGAAGTAGCTCATGATCCATTTCCTGATGAATCTGTATACTTAGTCAATTCTTCAGACCCATGGTATGGAGAAATTTTGGTCTACCTAAAAACCCAATGCTTCCACCCAACTCTCACGTCCGACGACCGTTGTCATATCCCCCACCAGGAAAAGCACTACCTCATGCTAAATGATACATTATATCGTCGTGGTGTCGATACTATTCTCTGACATTGTCTCAGTTTCGATGAAGCAGAACACGTTTTGAATGACTTCCACGCAGGGGCATGCAGTGGTCATCTTTCGAGCATAACTACTACCTAGAAAATATTACACGGAGGTTACTATTGGCCCACTTTGTTTAAAGACTGCATTGCAGCGGTCCAGAAGTGCCATCCATTTCAAATTTTCACAAAGAAAATGCGTGCTCATCCTACCCCCCTTCATCCGGTTATCTCCATTGGTCCTTTCGCTAAATGGGGAATTGACTTCGTCACCTGCAATCCCACTTTGGAAAATGGACACAACTACATCGTGGCTGCGGTCGACTATTTTACAAAATCGGTGGAAGCCATTCCCACTTTTAAGGCCAATGGCGAAACCATCGCTCTCTTCCTATTCAATCAAGTAATCTGTCGATTTGATGTACCCCTATCTATTGTCACAGATCATGGATCCCACTTTCAGAATCATATGATGACTGAATTAACATCCATGGTATGTTTTCATCAAGATCAATCTTCGTCTTATTATCCTCAAGCTAATGGTCAAGTCAAAGCTGTAAATGGCGTCCTCAAAACCATGATTCGTCGACTGGTAAGAAATCATAAAACCACATGGCATCGGAAGTTGTATTCCACGTTATGGGCATACTGAATGTTATTCAAAATTTCCACAGGCTTCACACCATTCCAACTTGCATTCGGCCTGGAGGCAGTACTTCCAATCGAGTGAGAAATTCCATCACTCAAACTCACTGTTGAACTCCTACTTGGAACCACCGCCACAGAGGAGCAATTGCTCTCGCTCAATCATTTGGACAAAACTCGTCGAGATGCTACACTAGCACTCGAATCTCACCAGTGCCGAGTCAAAGCTCAATACGACAAATCTGTCAAGCCTCGTTCTTTCCAAGAGGGCGATCTTGTTCTACTCTATGATCAAAAAAATGACCTTTTGGGGGTAGGAACACTCCAACCATTATGGCTTGGTCCTTACATCGTCACTAAATTCCTCTCCAAAGGGGCGTAAAAACTTCAATACTGTAATGGAATTCCACTTGCGGAGCCCTGCAATGGGCTCTATCTAAAGAAGTATTTTGCCTAGTTGTGCACAAGGCATATTCTTTGTAATTTTATGTATATAAGTTTTGCCTATTTTTTTTATGTTTCTCGATATTTTTTTTTTGTTTTTGAGGTGTTTTTTCTCATGTATAATATTTTTCTTTCACACAGATGCCATCACCCTCCTTATCATACGTCGAATATGTGGACGGTGCTAGTCATAACACTAGACACATTGCTTCAATTGCTTGGGTTCTCTATACTCCTGAGTCGGAACTTCTTGGTTCTGGGGGAATTTTCCTAGGTAAGTCCACCAATAACGTTGCCGAGTACATGTCAGTGATCCAACTCCTCAAGGAAGCAACATATCGTGACATCTCCAATTTAGTGGTCAAGTTAGATTCCCAAATCATCATTATGCAGTTAAACAATCATTACCATGTCTGTCATCCAGTCTTGTTACGTTATTTTTTAAGGGTGCGACTTTTAGAACGTCAATTTCAAACAATCACATTTCAGCACGTTCCTAGAGAATTTAATGCATTAGATGATTCTTTGGAAAACTATGTGTTAGATTGGCATTTGTCACATTTATTATAAAATATTTATACATGATTATATATATTTTCATCTCATTGAAAAATACATAAAAAATAAAAAAACACAAAATCACCAAAAAGTATGTATATATATATATATATATATATATATATATATATATATATATATATATATATATATATATATATATATATATATATGTTGTGTCCAGTACAATAGTTACATCAAAAAATCTTCCAAAACTTGGGTGTTTTACAAAAATTTGGCTATGCTAAGCCACGCTCTGACACTAATACATCTACTCTACTAGCTAGGCCTGATGATCATGGTAACATACAACTGCTCTGGCTATCCTCCTCGGAGGCACCAGGTATCTCTCCGGCACACCTACAGTATGCCGCTGTAAACGAGCTAGAACCTCCCGCATAGGAAGGGTTGGCATGCCCATACTCAAACCCTATAGGTTTTTGGAGAGTTCATGTAAAACCTGGGCATCATCATCCTCGCCGGCTTCCGCATCCTCTGCTGGTGCGCCAGCCCCGGGTAGCTGTAGTTCTCACCGTGCATAGCGAGGGGACCCAACTGGACAGATGGGTGCCACATCTGTGTCAAGCAAACAAACGCTTCATGTCAAAACATAATTTTCACCCTATTTCAAAAAAAATTGCATAAACATTCAAAAGACAAAAACAAAGTACTTCCATGAAATACACTGATCATTTCCTTCTTACCATCAAGTTCCCACTGGGTGCCAAGGGGTAGCACTAACTCCAGATTGCCTGTGAAGTTCATCCTTGCATAGGGATAATCCTCAATCATAATAATCTGTGAGTCTAGCAAATCAAAAAATCCATCATCAAAATAGTGGCGGACAGGACCCTCTCCAGTCCACGGAAGCAGAGCGGCCCACTGAGCCTACCTCGGCTCGTGGGGGCCCAATGGCGTTGTAATGATCCTGGGTCTCATCAATGGTACCTGCTCCAATAAGAAAGAGACAATCAGTGTACCATACCCAAACTCTCTCTGGGTACGGGTCTTACATGCGGTAAGCTCTGCTCGGACCTGACGGACAACTCTATCACACCAATCAAACACCTGAGGTTGCATACAGTCCAAGGCTAGTAGCATATGGGCCTTGGTGGCCACATGCTGACTCTTGGCACCTACCAAGCGAACAATCATCCATAGTATATACCTCAGTGGTCTCAAAGTCACCCGTGCGATCGGTACCTGGTTTCTCACAGCCTGTGTGTCACGCATGCAATGCTCAGGAATCAGATCAGTAGTGGAACGTGGGTCAGCTCTGGACCCCTTCAAGTTGGGCCTTGGTCCACGACATGATAGGCCGATCAAAAAGTATACATCATCATTCTCGATTGAGAGCTCATTGCCCCCAATCCGGAAGTCATGGTGCCGCTTGTCCCATTGCTGGATTAGTCACCTGAGGAGGTCCTCTTGACCCCTCATCAGTTCTAAATGGGCATATTTTAGCAAACCGCATCTGCAGAGAGCCATCAAACTTGCCACATCTGTAATCATATCTCATTCTTCCCATTCATGCTCTCTCTCCCGCTAGATACTCATGATTAATAGCTGAATACCTGCAAATTCAACATTTTTAACCATTAAAAATGGCCTGGATCACTTCAAAACATTGAGAAATAAGTTGCTAAAAAATACGGTGCACCTAACGCTAGCCATAGTGTGAAACAGAGCGTGCTAACACAGGTTCCGTTCACGGGAAGTGTGCTTAATGCGGCTATAACAATAGTGGCCCGCGTTGGGCGCAAATATTTTTTAGGGCCTCACAAATTCCCTTTTTTGAACCAGTAAAACTTAACAAAAAGATAATTAAATGATAGTAGGAGGTTCTAGCTCTTACTTGGTTCTCGTGGGAAGGAAAACAGTTGCCTGGATTGACTGCAATCGTCAGCTGAAAATTTCACCCCTTTTCACTGCAGAGCTCCTTCATAGCACTCAAAACAGTGAAAATGAAGGTCTTCTGACCTTCTTATAGCTAATTCTGGGGCATGACTCTCTTAAGCTAGTCGGCAAAGTCGTGAATTCTTGCTGCATATATATTGCAACTATTGAGATTTGATACTGATGTTCTGATGAGTGATCAAGATTCATATGCAGACATACACATGTTTATTCGAGCATTATTTTTACGGTATTTTTCTTGCTCATTAATCTAAAAAACCTCGAGTTCCCTTCTTCAGACTCATTAAACTTATACGAAGTCGATTTCGAGTGTTCTTTTTATGGTATTTTTCTTGCTCGTTAATCCAAAAAACCTGGAGTTCTCTTCTTCAGACTCATTAAAACTGATATGAAGAAGCGCTGAGCTTTCTTTTTAGGGATCTTTTTCTAGCTCATGAAACTGAAAAAACCCCGAGTCGCCTTTGTTGGGCTCGCTAAACTACCACAACAGAGAGTAAGGAGCCATTCTTTTCCTCTTTTTCAAAGCTCTTTAAACAGAAAAAGTGACCGAGTTTTCTCTGTGTGACTCGTTAAAATTTCATGGAGGTCACTGAGTTTTCTCCGCGCGACTCATTAAAATTTCGTGGAGGTGACCGAGTTTTTCTTTGTTGGACTTGTTAAAATTTCACAAATAATACTGAGTTTACTTCGTCTCCTTGTACTCATAACAAAATGAGGTAGACGTCCATTGAACATAGATTTCTCATTTTTCTGGCGTCGATGGACTAACTCACGGAAAATGAACTGTTTTAGGCTTACTATTCTCCCTTTGTCGTGCCCGGTTATCAAGACATGACAAAGGTACCCCAATGGAGTTGTCTTTTACGATATTTTTCAAACTCTCTAAATATGAAAAATTCACCGATTTTACTCGTCTAAACTTGTTAAACCTAATCAGACGGGGCACGAAGTTGTATTTTACGATATTTTTTAGACTCTCTAAATATGAAAAATTCACCGAGTTTACTCTTCTGGACTCGTTAAACCTAATCAAACGAGGAAAAATTTGGACAAAATGGATACTACCTCTGTTACATTTCAGAAAGTTCAATTTGGTAGCAAAATTCTTGAACATGGCACTTCCCAGAAAACTCTTTCGCAGTTGTCCGAACCCTACCATCTATGAGTATTAGCCTTCATCTCCCAGTGTCCCTACACCAGTAAAATCTTAACACACTCTTTGGTGTTCATTAAGTCTCAGCTGCCTAGTACCTTGTTACAATGCCTTCTATTGTTCAAGAATATCTCGCTATCTACTGCTCCTATTGTCAACCAAACCACTCATTATGCCAGAAATTATTTGTCGTCTGACATCCCCATTTACTCTTCATTATCTCCATCACAAACAAAATCATTTGGTTTTTGTTTCGTGTTGACTGATGTAGGATGCCTCAGTGCCTACCTTTCAACAGATCTCTTCCTATCAACTTCAACATCTTATCTAGGAAGATGATCCAGAAACCCATCAGTACCCAGATACTTACAGACATCAGTGGCAAGTAGTCTTTTGTTTGATTAGGAGTCTTCATCATTGGCTCCTGGTCGAATGATTCTATGAGTGTTCGACTTCAACTCTTTTTATTCACACTCACTAGATTGTACTGTGCATCTTAGGGACCATCATCATTATCGGTGGCCACCTTTGTATTTGTTAACAGTTTTCATTATTGACTGGTAATCAGACGATTTCTCACATGTTCGACGATAGCTCCTTCATTCACATGTTGAGAAATATGCAGTTTAAGTGAAGTGGCGATCAAGACCTTGGGGAAAAGGTTACATCATTAAAGTTGTGTTTCCTTCCCCAAGTTGCGATATTATTTATGGAGACAGCTTCTTCAGCCTGATCCTGTTATGATAGAAACTTCCACATTGTGTTTATTGGTCAATAGATTCTTCACATCTATATTCTAGAGAAATCATATTGTTTAAGCTACTGAGCATGGAAATGCCCGACTCAAGGTAGATACTATATTTTTTGACATATGTTGTTGTTTCAGGTTTTCCTCAGTCTTTCAATCTCTTTATCTCTACTACACACATTGTAAAGTATTTCGGCCATCATCTTCGTCTCTGACCTCACATTTTAGGGGGAATCTATTACAGGTCAAAATACCTCCTCATCATCTCAGAGGAGAAGATAAATATCGAGGGAATACAAAGACCTAAACTAAACCTATTTCTGCCAAGGTAACGCCTCACTATAACAACACAAGAGCGTTATAATGCACCTGATCAGTGAATAGGCTGCGTTAGTGGCCAGGGAAACACTCTATTTACACTAGAGAGTAGTGTTACCCGTGTTTTGAGTTTGGAATGGGAAAAACCCACGAAGAATGATTTGAATTTCCAGCTTTTTCTCACAGGAGAGTTAGTACAAAAAGGAAACTGCAAAGCACTAATCTCTTATTGGGCCTTGCCATAAACAACTGAACTCTCAAGGAAGGAAAAAGCATGGAAGTTGAAGAAACATCTTGTTTTTTTCTATTCAGAACTGATGGAAAGAGAAGGGAAATGATTGCTCTATCCATCTCCTATAAAATGGAGTTGAAGGGTCTTGGTTCAAGGTCGAAGGATTGTCAAAGTTTTTGAATACTTGTGAAGTAGAGATCATTGTTGTAGTGTGAAGGTCAAAGGTCAAAGAGTTTCATTGAGAACTTGTTGATCAAGACATCACCACATTGAGAGATAGAGATATTGGAATGTTGAGGAGGGCTTGGTACAACCGACGGTTGTAATCCTCCTTTTTATAAATCAATAGAACTGTATCTGTTTTTTCAATTCTATGCGTTGATATTTTCATTGTTATTCAATCACTTATATAGCATGAGATGAATGGATTAGATGTGCATAGTTTAAATGTTTATTATATATTGACTTAATTGATAGGAAACGTATGTTATGGTGGAGATTACATGGGTGCTTTGATTGATTGCAGGGTCAAGATTTGGAGTTGTTGAAGAAGGATCCCTACTTCGCTATTCAGCACTCGCCAAAATACTTCAAGATCATTAAAGAGGTAATCTTCCATCTTATTCCATCAAGTTGTTTTAAGTTAATATGAATATGTATGTGCCATCTTTGTGAACTATACAGCTAATCTTACTGTCTTCCTCGGGCACCGAAAAGCCCTGAGAGGGATATTCGATAACCAAAAACCCAAGCATTTTACCCTATAGCAAAGAAGGAGTATGATTATGGATGGTAATAAATCCATTTACAAACAAGTGTCATGGTGACAAAATAACGTGTAAAAGAGAGTTTTTCCAACCAAGGCTTCCATGAACTAATAACTTAACCTAGAACTGAATGAATCATGAGAACCAACCATAAAATAATCAATGGAAATAAACCCACAATACCATGGTTGTCCAGGAAATGGCAAGGCTAGGAAAATCTACTATCAATCCTGACCATCCTTCATGCTCACGACAGATCATAATAAAAAAACCACATGCAATACCATGCATGCCAAAACTAGTGAGGAAATCATACATGCAACTCGGTACTTGACCAAAGTAGACAAGGATCCCGATCTCCTATGCACTTTCCTACTATTCGTTTTACAGCAGTCTTAGGCTCCCGTAGTTTTCAAGATTGGCAAGAACAAATGTGGCAGGGCCTACATCAGAACCACTTTGGAATCCTCGGATCTAGCCCTCCTGGATTCAGAGAGGGATCTCTCTATATGTGTTTTAAAATGATATGCTTATAGGCTCATGATATGATATTAGGCTAGTTATGAAGCTCAAGGGAACTTGTTTTGGTTTTGGTTGGGTAGGATATCATCAAAATAAAGGAAGTATTTTGAAGGGTAAAGGTGTGAGTAAGTTGAAAGAATGGTTTAGCTGATAGGATAGGTAAGAGACGGTATCAAACCATTGGGCTATGGAGTCACAAAAGGATTTAATTGCACAACAAGTTTCAAGAGTGGTCCATGGGGCAAGTAATCTATATCAAAAGATCTCTTTAGATTGATTTTGTGGTATGGAACATTAAGAAGTGTGGTGAAAGAAGCAAACATATAAGAAAACAAAGGGTAGCCTAAGATCAGGTAAGGACTTTGAACCTATCCTGCTTTTGGAATACTCTCAAAGGAAAACATTTAAGATAAACATAAAAAGTAGCCTAAGATAAAGTAAGGAATTTGAACGTAATCCCGATTTTGGCATACTCTTAAAGGAAACTTTCAAAAACAACCGTTGAAGACTAAACAAGGGACATGGCTAACCATAAACTTCCTTGATTAGGAATTCATTTAGCATGCAAAGAAAAATATCATTCAAGAACAACATCTTAGGTTTTACTCAATAAGACATAAGCTCACCAACATTCCTTGATTGGTTATACCCTATTGAAATCATTCCCAAAGAAACAATTATAAGAAAAAATAGAGATAAAGCTTATTAGTGAGAGTTAGGGTACATTTTACAAGTAAATCCTAATCTAAATTTGTTGTTCTTTATCGTAGAAAGTGGATAGTTATCACTCGATTTTCATTGAAGTTGTTGGGAAGAGGAAAGGGGTCCAAAAATTCACAACCCAGCTTTTAGGTACGAATCTAGCCAATCTGTACCCAGAGAGGCTCTCTCTGTAAAATTTAACTTTGTTTTGAAAGATATTAGGCTAGTTATAAAGTCCAAGGG
Organism: Pinus albicaulis; assembly: GCA_034641835.2. Classification (NCBI taxonomy): domain Eukaryota; kingdom Viridiplantae; phylum Streptophyta; class Pinopsida; order Pinales; family Pinaceae; genus Pinus; species Pinus albicaulis. The sequence goes on from CM076576.1 coordinate 63,835,131, forward strand.
TTTTGATTGAGTTTGAGTGATGGATTTCAATAGCTGAGGGCAAGATTGTGTAATTCAGGCCATTGGGCTAATGGAGTCAAAGGAAAATGGCTTAACTGGATTAAGTTTCTTAACAAAAGATGGTTTCACAGGGCAAGATAATCAAACAGGGAATAATTATAGATCTAAATTGAATGGAATGGAATCAAAATGGGTGAAGCGCAATTAAGAATCCTTCAACACATTTATAAGAGGGAAATTGAGTGATTATTAATAAAGAGAAATTAAGTATCCTTTACTAAATATCAAAATTCTTAAACTAGAAAAACAGGAGAAATTAAGAATTCACTGTTTAAACCAGTTCAGAAGAAAACATTTAGAATAACAATGATTAAAATCAGATTACACTTAAGCACTTTCTGATTTATTCCCTTTCGTTAATCATTCAGAAATGAAACAAAGATGATATAGTAAACAAATATAAAGACTTCAAAACATTAAAAAAAAAAAACTTATTGATCCGTTGTCTGACACAAGAATCCTGTGAAAAGTCTTTCGCATCAATTCATCATCCAGCTAGCCACACAAAATTTCTCCAATAGCACTTTATTCCAAAATATTCAATATTACAGCAAAGTCTAAAAATCCACCCTTCAATACTCTGATTGAGGGAGTACTTATACAAAAAATTACAAAAAATATCTTATAACAAATTGAGATATAATCTAGGATGACTCATAAGTGTTTTACAACAAACTAGAGACAGATGGTCTCGTAGATAAGAAAAAATGATAACTGATGTTGTGTTGTTTCCTTCTTTTGACAATGTGCTAGAGGCAGGCCCTATGCTTTGGCTCATTGCTGTCCTCTCCAATAACTCTGTGTTGGCTGCTCCATTTTACTGATACTCTTTAACTGCACTGATACACTTTGACCTCTATTCATCCTTTTATCCTTCTTATCATAACTTTTACTGTAGTCAACGATCAAAAATTCATGTAAGGATAATTTTTACAAAAGTTCTAGCATTTATTCCCACCATTTATCTTTAAGTATCCTGGTCCTTTGCAGCTTTCTGAGAGTTTCATAAGTCTTTGTATACCTAAAGAAAGTAGGTTGAATTGGGAACAAATGCTTTACTTCATGCTCGAGATAAAACAACTTTTCCAATCTATCATGAAGACTTTTTCCTGTAGGCAATGCTGTTGTTGATGAACTAGTTGAGGCAATGGCCTGATTGTCAGCATGTTTGTACAATTTTTCAACATAACTTTCAAGTTCCATTAATTTATCCTCTGAAACTAAAGGACTGGGAAATCCTTTATTCAAAAAAATATCAAATCTTTTCAGGAAGGCAGTGATTTCTTCTTGCATATCAGAACATCTTCGTTCTAGATTCTGCATCATAGTTCTTTTGGTAAAAACTCTTTTTATTTCCAAAATTGTTCCTGTCTTGTCTTGAATGCCAAGTTCTTCAAGTTGATGCTTGTTCTGAGTATTTAGAAAACGGATAAGTTCTTTGGCTTCTTCAGGCTTGTTTCCCAATTCTTCTCTTGCTTCTAGGACTTCTTCCAGAGCCAATTTGACTAAATCATTCTGTTCATACATTATTTGAATTAAGGGCCAGCCATCTCTTATTGACTGGATGATGTTGTCCCAAAGAATTTCATTTATTTCCTTTAAAGGCTTCTCCAATGTGAGATCCTTCTCCAATCTGTTGACTAACTTTTTTAATCTGTTGACCTCTCTTGTTTTATCTGCAACATTCATCTTCGAGAGATCATATTTTTGTTCCAAATTGGTAAGTTGTACTTTTGTTCTCTGAAGCTCTATCACTTGGAGTTTCAATTCCTCCATTAACTTTATTAAATCTTATGTACTTAAATTGGAAGTATGTACCTGTGACAATTCTGTTGGCTGACCTGTTGTTGTAGTACCTGTAATCATTTCAGTTGTAGAGGCTGGAGTATTTGACTGCTTATCTTTCAATGCCTTTTCAAGCTCTTTTTCAGTTTCATTAAGTTTCTCAGTAAGTTTCAAGAGCAATTCCATCAATTCTTCTTCAGAATTTTTCTTTTTAATTTCTGCAGTCTGTGGATGTCTTGAGGCTGGTAACTTCAATTGTTTTCTCAAGGCTGCAATATCATCATCTTTTTTCTTGATCAAAGATTTTATACCTTTCACATCCTTGGGATTATGACCCAATCCAATAATGATTTCCTACAAAGTTTTTATCCTGTTGTCCTTAGCCTGAGAAGATGCTTTTTCAAGACTTAGTTGAGCATTAGTATTCTCCAAAGAATCCTGCAATTTCTGGGTCATCATTGATTTATCTGTCAGAGTAGAATAAATCATTTCACCTGTTTGTTTATGTAGCTCAATTTGATCCAAAGGATGAATATCCTTTGTTAAGACTTCAAAATTAGTTCTGATATAATCTGCAGCTGTTTGAGGTTGCTGCACTTTGGGTTTGAAGTGACTCATTATCATTTTACCCTATTGAATGTCATAGGCTAACATTAATCTTTGTTGATTCTTAGGAGCCATCTTCAAACATTGATTATACACTTGAAGCCTGAGCAGATCATTTCTGGCCTTTATATTTATGAATTTTCTTTTAATGTCCCAGGCATCTTTCACTGGTGGTTTGAAATATGATACTTCTGCACTTTGCTACTTTTGTAGCTCTTTTCTCTGTAAAGTAGTAGATGTCCCACTGATTGTACATGTTTGTTGACTACCCAATTCCTCTTGTGTCTGACTATCAGGGATTTCGTGAACAGATTCCACTTCTGGAAGAGGATTCAATTTTTTTCTTTTAACATCATGCTATTCAGAAGATCCACTGACAGAAGTAGTTGCTTCAGCATCTCTCTTTTTACCCTTTTCTACATTAAGAGGAGTTTGTAAAATTGATATTTCTGCTACATTGGTCTGAGTAGGAGAAATCTGTACTTGACCCTGTTCTTTAGAAGTTTGAGGTTGTTCTGTCATTGTAAATTTTTCTGAAACTTGTATATCAACCTCTTTCTCCTTTCCTTTAGATGCTACTGTAGCCAATGCACTGATTTCCTATAAATTTTGTTGAGAAGTCCCAACAGAAAAAGAACCAATACCTGGTATCTGTACCTGTCCAAAAGAGTCTAGGTCAAGTATTTTTTCAAGGTCTTTCATTACATTTTCAACATTGACCTACTCACTATCTTGTTCTATCAATGTCCCTTCCATCCATTCATCCATATTGGCATACTATTCAATTTCTGGGATTATTTGATGAATGTATGGTGATAGTTTGTTTTTCATTCTTCTGTCACAAATAAAGTTGTTTGGGTCATAAGGTACCCAGTAGAAACTGTTTTGTAATTTTAAATAGTCTTCTAATATTCTTTCAGCTTCCTATCCAGCTTCTCTAGAGTTGCAAACAAAGGGACCTAATTGGCTTTTAATCCTGAGTTGAGCCTTTTTCTTTGCATTACAAAAATGGACTATATCTAAATTAATCATCTATCTGAAATACTCTAATGAAAAGAGTCTCATTGGGACATATTTTGGCAACTTGAATGGGCATAATTCACACCCATATATTCTGATTTCTGTGTGATTTTGGTATAGGTACCAGTCACCTATCTGGTATTGCTTTGAGAGTTGAAGAATTTTCTTTATTTCACTATTGACCCTAGGAGGGGAGACTCCTGTCAACAAGGTGGTTGCAGGGTGTACAAAAAGGTCAATAAAATCATTGTAGGAATAAGGAGAATCCAGGGAATTATGAGTGATGGTAGACCAAAAGATCACAGACCTAGGATTTCCTTTGGTATCAAGTTTTTTGACATGGAAAGGAAAACTTTCTGGCTGGTAATAGAGCATTAGATGATAAATAACAGAAGAATACTTGAACACTCTTTCATTCTCTAATATCATGAACTTATCATGGATTTTATTTGCAATGTCGGAAGAAAAATCATACTTGACAACAGGGGGATGTCCAGGGGTGAAATTTGATAACAATACTAGGGTTAATTGGTCAACATATTCACTAGTATTGAAACCCATTATAGATGATACCATATTCAAAATAAGCCTTCCCACATCAGTGAAAAAGGTATAACCATAAGGGGGAGGGCCTTTAGGCTGATGCTTTGGTAACATGAAGGTTTGGAAGAGGTGATTTAATTCTTCATGGGATAAATTGGCAGATTTCTCAAGTAATTCTCCCATGGATAGGGGAGTGAGGGCTTGATCAATTTGAAATTGCAACATCTCATTGATAGACTGAGCAGCTATGGGAAAAAGGATTGTCTGACTCGGGGAAAAAATTTCTCTTTGATTGGGATCATAATTTGCATGGCAGTAATGGATTATCTCAGAAAAAATATGGACTGAAGGGAGAAGATACATGGGAAGATTGGATTCCCATAATCCAAAAATATCAGAACCTTTTAAGTAATTATCTCTGCAGTAGCAAAAAATTCGAAGGGGATTTTCACTAAGAACCAGGTCTTTAATTTGGAAATCTCTGGCTACTAAAGGCAGATAATCTAAGTCTCTGTGAGGAGCATTGAAGGGTGCAACATTTAGAGCCACGGGAATCTCCATTTCTGGTTCTTGTGGATTTAGAAATAAAATTGTGGGTTTTTATGAAAAAACGAGCACAGTCACCGGTTTAGGAATGTAATTGTAGTTTTGGGAATTGAGAAATGAACTAAAGAGCAATTTTGAACCCTGTTTCAGTTTTTCGTGTGGAATTTAAAACAAGACCAGGATTTTTATAGAGCTCAGCGGGAATTTGGGTAAATACCTATTTTCTGGGAACTAAACAGTGATGAAAACAGGTGTTGGTTATGGCGGAGGAGCTCTGGATTACTTGACTACAACTTTCTTCAGCAGAGTAGCGGTTGGCAAATTTAGATAGTTGATTTCGAAATTCATTTGCGTGGGACACTGGTCACTGCATGAAATAATGAAAATGACGCGGATTCTTTTTTTTTATTCACAAAGTCAAAAGGTTGGCGGGTTTTTAATTTTTTTAATGGAAGACGTCAGCAAGTACGGAGGCTTCGTCACAGGAGGCAGGCGGTAAGCGATTTCCATTGCACAACTTTTGGGGAAGAGTGGTTTGGAGCAGAGGGCGAGCGATTCCATACGATGAAAAATGTGTGGCGCGACACTGTTCAGAAAACCACTTGGCCATTGCGCGTTATCGTTCGGACACGGATGCACAGCGATATTGATAATAACCGTAGATCTGAAATTAGTCGATCGGACGGTCATCGGGCAAGGAAGATGGCAGAGAATTAAAATGGCGGGCCCAATGCAATTTATTATGAATTAATCACATTGGGGGTGATTTGATTGGCAGATTAAGTTATTAATTAACTTGAAGGATTAATTAATCCCTTTATACGACGGCGGGTCGGGTTAATTTATTAATTGGAAATTTCAAACAATTAATGAATTTTAATAAATATATGGTTATTTTTCAACCAACGGGTGGAATAATAATATTTGGGGATTTTATTATTATAATACGGGAAAAGGGGAAATTTGTATAGGGATTTAAATAATAAGTTAGAAATTAATATGGAAAAAATGAACAGAAGCGCTAAGTATAAAACATCAAGGTAATGTATTTAACTTATGCTTTTTATGAATGGGGTTTTTATGAAATATTGCATGATTTTCCTAAGTAAAATGGGATTTTACTTAGGAAAAGATTTTTTTTAGAAATGAATGAATGCCATGATGAATGATTTTAAGTACTTAGGCTTTTCAATTATTGGGCTGAGGGTCCGGTCCCTCCAAAAGTCAAGGAAATGCCTTGAGCCCCTCTAATTTTCAATTACCTTAGTACTTAGGGGTAATTAGTGAAAATTTTTAGGGATAGATGAGAAGGGAAGTTAATAATTTGACTTTGTTTTGCTTGAAATTCTTCCAGTGTATTGTCTGCCTTTGCAATTGTGATGGAAGTAAAGATTTAACACATTTAGAGTCATTATCCATCACATGTAATTCTACAACATCATTTACCTACCCTACCTATTTTACCCTACCATTTTTTCTTCTTTATTAGGGTGCACTTAGACTAGCAAACCCTTATCATACTTTTTCTTTTTACATATGGAAATCTATCTAATTCTAACCTTATTACATCCAAGGGCTCAGATTAAGCTGTTGAGCTCCTTTTATTTACTCTACCTATCTACTTATCTCAAGATTAAACATTTGGTCAAAATTTTAGCTCTCTATCTCTAAAACATAAAAATTGAAAGATGAACTAGCCAAGTTTAAAACTGCTTGACTATTCATCAATCAGGTGCATAAAATACAAGTTGCACACAATTTTTTTTATTACATAAGAGCAAAAAAGTAGTGGCATTTAGGCTTGCACACTTTCCTTGGCCTTTCTTTTGGTGGGGTTCATTTTCTTTCACTTTTTTGGCCATTTTGTTCTTTTCACCCTTTGATTTTTCTTTTAGGGTATACCCTCTTTACATTTTTTAAATTTTTTGATTTTTTTTTTGAGAATATGGAAAACCTTTTCAACAAGAAAAGGTATGAACATATTACATAGCCCATCAAATCAATCATGAAATTTGACACCTATTGGTACAGGAGTCTAACATTGGCTCCACTTGGGAATGGCTTTTCCTGGTGAAAAGTCAAGAACAGCAGGCCAGTTTCCGTCAGAATGATTTTGACTGAACCATGAAATCTTCTTCTGCTTTTTTCTTTATTATATGTATGGCAGTAATACTCCTGGAGCTTAGGGCCTTCTCTTCGGGCTTCAACTCCAGCAAGTTACTATCCACTCAAAACTGATACATTACAAAGGATATAGTATGTACATGTTAAAAATCAGAATTATCCTAATAAATAGGATCAAAGTAATGTTTAAACATTCGACCATTAACTGGCCCTTCTTCAGTTTCTGTACCATCCAAGTTTTTTAGAAAATATGTATTATTTCCTTGAAAAGCATGAATAATATAAGGTCATTTCCATAGGAAGTCAAACTTCCCATGTTTTCCCTTATCCTCTCTTCTGGAATCCCATCTTAAAACTTTGTTTCCCAATTGGAAATCTTCTGCCTTGGTCCTTTTGTCAAAAATCTTCTTTAGTTTCTCCTGTAAAACTTGGGATCTTTGATAAAATTCCTCTCTGGTCTGCTGCAAATTGATAGTCTGATTTATTCTCCTTTGAATATCATTATGTTCAACTTGATCTTCTTGAAGTAATTTCATTACAGGAACTCCTAAAGATGAAGGAAATACTGCCTCAATACCATAAACTAACTCATAAGGACTGGTCCCAATAGATTTTTTAGTGGTGAGTCTGTCTGCCCACAATACATTTGTAAGTTTCTTATGCCAATTTTTCTTGTTTTCTTCTAATAATTTTTTAATAATATTGATGAGACTCTTGTTGGAAGATTCATCTAGTCCATTACACTGAGGGTAATAGGCTATGGAATGGCCTAAGGTGATATGATATTTATTACAGAAACTTATCATCTTCTTAGATTTGAAGGCAACATAATTATCAGTTATAATTTTCTCAGGACAGCCAAATATTGATAATATATTGGTTTCTAGGAATCCTATGATCACAATGTCATTGGCTTGTCTGGAAGGAATTTCTTCAATCCATTTAGTAAAATAATCTGTGGCAGTGAGGATCCATTTGTGTTGGCCATGTTAGCGCCAAATCTACCCTCAAAGTCGAAATGAAGTAAACTCAAGGCTGCATCAAAACCACGCTCAGCTCGTATAAATCTACGAGGACAGGAGAGGGCTCTCTCCGGGTTAAACTCAGCGAAAGATCTTCAAAGGGGCTGAGATAACCGATAGTAAATGCTGATCTTGATTTTAGGCTAGTAAATTGATATGGATGAGGTTTTTAATAAATGATGGGTTTTCTGGGCTGTGTGAAGCAAAGACAGCAAGAGCAGAGATTAAATAAAGAACGCAGATTATCTCCTGAGGCAAGGTAAGCATGAAGTTTAGCAATTAAATTGAGATAAACGGAATGGCAAGACTGTTGAGAAGTCGACAAGGGCATAGAAGATGGATCCTTGTCGAACAGAAGAAAACATTAACTATGAATACTTCCTCAAGACAGAGTAAATAAATTGAATTCTGCCTTTCTCACTTAGAAACATTCAATATTGAAATGGCGATTAATGAACTGTGAACATAACGATGACATATGAAACAAAGGGAAAAACATTTGCTAAATTTCAAAGCCACGAGAATCTCAAAAAACAGAGCTGTATCTCTTCATTAAAATCTCTGTCTAAGACTGTACAATAAAACTCTAATTTTCTCCTACACTAGCTCTCAGAACTCTCCTTCCTCTTCAAATGTTTTTTAATACTATAACACTTAAGAAAACCGATCCATGAAAAGATGGAATCAAGTTGATCGGCACTATGTGAAAAATAGTAAAAATCTACCATCTGCTCCTAAAGATCAGCGCATACATATCCGAGGACTAATAATAAAGGCGTACGTCGTAGGAACCCTCCAAATCATAATCAAGACTAGATAGGTAATTCCGTCCCCTATTTTTCCGTCAGGATCGATGTCTTCGGTTCTAATTTTGTTTTCGACTCCGGATCGCCACGTTATACTTTCCATTTCCTCTTGTCATAGGACCAAAAATGGCATGTGGAATGTGAGGTCGCCTCTTTTGATAAGCGTACAAAAAATCAAGCCACGTTACTATTTGAAACAAAATCATTTGCCATAGTAAATAGATCAAGAACCTTTCCTTACAGGTCAATGAAAAACCATTTTTTCTAAAAACAGAGCAACGTTTCCCTTTGAATTCCTTCCATGGCCAATTAAGAGATAAATGCTGGAGCGCAGATCCCTTTGAATCATTAACTGAAGTCTTGAAATAGGAATTGAATCCTATGTCTTCTGCTGTGATGTATATCTTCGTTCCAATTTAAAGTATTTTGGCTTCGTTTGAATAGCGCTCTTGGGCCATATTCATGAGCCAGTTGTTGCTACCCAAATCACTGCCGCTGCACACGGACTGTTCTACTAGAAATTGCTCTTTGGCCAGTTCGTCTGAGCCTCTTGCTGTTATTTTGTAGTGGAGTGTGCTCGAGGCACCACGTAAGCAGTTCTTCACCATATGTTTCCTGCGTAAAGATTAACCGGGCCATCTTTGCTGCTTTCCAAGCCTTCTCACAATAAAGATCATTTTATCTATAGGATAGCCTATCCTTAGAATTTCACTTCCACCTATGTAAAGGCGCTGCCTTAACCATTCATAAATAGCATCCAGTACTTGATCATCCCTAACAGTAAAAATGCACACCTTCTTGACAAGATCTAAACAAAGATGGCTTTCGAATTTCCCTTTGTAAGTCCTCGGTGCAATTCCTCCAGCAATCGTTCTTCATTATCGCCCGATTTGTCGCCCACTTGAACTGCTCGACATTGCCTCACTCGCTCCGCACAGATAATCGCAATCGACTTCCATGATCCATCCACGCTCCACATCACGCCGTTTCAACCGGCATTTCACCTCCCCGGCCAAGAGATTGGAGAAAATTCTTGCATATTTCCAATTAAGCAGAGCAAAGAGCAATAGGCACAGTCCAATAATTCCTATTGAAAACAACACCACACAAAAAGACTTGGGACTTGATTGCCAGCCAGAGTGCTGATTTGCTGAAAACCCCAGAACAATGAATAAATGTACTTGGTGATGACACTATTTGTTATTATCAGTGGAACTGCTTTTGAGTATATGTCATATGTAAACACCGTTGAAAGTTAATTCAGAGACACCAGGCTATTTAAGGCTCACAACCATAGTTGCTACCCTTATCATCTTCTGTGCTGAATCCCATCTAGAGACTCGAACATCATGACCACGCACTCAAGTAGTCCCTTCGTCGAATCCAAGTCTCAACACTGGATATGCAGTGGAAATTTGAAGCTCCCAGCCTCGAGTAAAGTAGAGAAAGAGGGAATTTCCAGTGACTCCCACCCAGCAACTATAGAAATTTTCTGACATCTAGATAATGTCATGTTATCAAATAAGTCAACAAATTCACAGTTCTGCTCTAAAATGGAGTCATATTGTCAACAAATTGAGAGTGTTACTTGGAGTTACTGACATAAGAGTCTTGAGGCTATATTGGAATTACAGTTAGAATAATCACAACGTGGTTAAATGTCCTTGCATATGTCCATCCACAATATGAAAGATAGATGAAAATCTTAAAGGTTCTATTCCATTCTCAGCCTGGCCTTTAGTTGGCCAAAGATTTTTTTAGCTCGGACCTCCTATAGGTGTAGACTCTGTCAACGTTTCCCCTGTGTAAAGTGCTTCTTGACCAGTAACTGATTAATCAATAGTGCTGCCTTCGAAGCCAATGACTGCTCTTACTCTACCAAACTGATTGAATCCTGTTCACCAATGAATCATCAAGGAAAAGAAGGATTTAAAGAGGCCTTGCTTGTTGATTATTCCCCATTGGCAGGTACATGGCATGTTTCTAGTTTTTTCAGACCATGGCAATGGTATAAAATTGCTGTAATGCAAATGTCTTGGTCTCTTGCTGTATTGCCTACAAGTGCAAGCTGTGTAGCATGCTTGTGGTTGGTTCATGTAAATATTTCCTTGTGCCCACAGTTTTAAGCACCCACATGTATACATGCCACTGTCATGCATCTGTAAGCCCTTTATGTAAATGCCAATTTTTTGTTTCGTTTGAATGCAGAGATAGGCGCTGATGAAACTGCTGCCATTTGAAGAACTGTAGATCTTTGGAACATTTTGACAAATTATATATTCTAAAAAAAAAAACACATTTAATGATTTCTTCTTCAAAACAGGGTTTTGAAGAAGAATCAATTCCGCTTTATTTATGACGACATTCTGGAAATGGAAGACTTCATCGAACCTTCCTCTAGCCTACCTCTCAAGACTAAAACCCCGAACTCCGTAATTACTCTTTAATGATCAGAAATAAGGAGAAATGAAACCTAGGTGAATTCTGATTGCACAGATCGACAAGATCTGAGTTCAACAAAGCTAAGAAGGAGGATGGATTTATCCAATGAAATCCAGGCCCCATTGTTGGAAAGTTTTTTCAGTGGAAATTGGTTTCAAGGGTAAAGGTAATAATTTTCTCTTGCCTTCAAAAATTTGACATTTATGGCAAGCAGTGAAAAATTTCTTTACATCAGAGAACAAGGTTGGCCAATAGAATCCAACTCTTAGGATCTTATCTACAGTTGATTTCCAATAAAGGTGTCCACCACAGTCTCCTGCATGGAATTCATTGAGAGCCTTGTTAGCTTCATCTTTCAACAAACAATTCAATAAAATACCATCATGATTTTTCCAAAAGAGAACATTATCTAAAATACAAAACTTTAAATATGTCATCTTTAAAAACCTTTTCTTTGTTCTGGATAACCCTGGAGGAGGTTGCAGGTTTAACAATACATAAATTATATCAGCATACCAAGTTGAATCTAAGAAGTCTTGGCTGATTTGTGGAGTCACCATCTCCTATTCGTCATCCAGTTCGTTAATATCCAGGGCTTGGCAATTTGTTTCTATCATGAGTTGAGGCAATCCCTGTCCCTTTATAAGCTTTATAGGTTTTATTTCAATATCATATTCTAATATGGTAGCAATCCATTTACCTCTTTTTCCCTCAATTCCATCTTGAGTTGAGATGTCCTTGACAACAGCATTTGGTACATAGGCTATCACATGGGAATACAATATATAGATTCTAAAATCTTTAATAGCTTTTACAAGTGAAAAAGCTTGTTTTTCCATGATGTTGTATTTTAATGATGCATCTCTCAGTGCTTTACTAAAAAAGGCTATAGTTTTTTCACATCCTTAATCATCCTTTTGTAATAAAACAGCAGCTACAGTATGTTCTGATGCAAATGAAAATATAATGAAGTCTCTATCAAATTGAGGACTGGTAAGAACTGGTGTTCTAATCAAAGCCATTTTAATTTCTTCAAATGCTTGTTTGGCTTCTACTGTCCATTTAATACTTGAATCCTTTCTTAACATGTTAATAAGAAATCTAATTAATTCAGCTAAGCTAGAAATGAATCTTCTCAAAAAATTAATTTTTCCTATGAAAGCTTGAAGTTCTTTGAAATTTCTAGGGTGAGGTATCTGCAATATAGCTTCTATTCTCGCAGGATCAATTCTAATACCATATTTGGAAATGATATGGCCCAAGATTTTACCTTATTCAAGACCAAACAAGGACTTCTTCGGATTCAAAGAGATACCATACTTTCTGCATTTTATGAATACTTGTCTGAGATGGTCCAAATGTTTCTGATCTGATTTAGAAAAAACAGTTAAATCATCCAGATATATAACTAGAAAGTCATGAATTTATTTTGCAAATGAAATGTCCATTTCTCTTTCGAAGGTTGCTCCAGCATTTTTAAGTCTGAATGGAATTTTAACATACTTGAATGTACCCCATGGTGTTGTAAAAGCTGTTTTTTCCTGGTCATCAGGATGAACCAAAATTTTGTTGTATCCTGAGAACCCATCTAGAAGAGAAATCCTTGAAGCACCTACTACTCTTTGAAAAATGTGATCCATTTTGGGCAAAGGGTAATTATCCTTCAAAGAAACCTTGTTTACATTTCTTAAATCAACACATAATCTGATCTCTCCAGTTTTCTTCCTAGTAGGGACTAAATTAGACACCCACTCTGAAAATCTAATTGGAGCAATTATCCCTGTTTCATACAATCGTTTGATTTCTTTTTCAATTGAAGGCAATAGAACATGGTTGATTCTTCTGAGTTTCTGTTTAAATGGTTTCTAATCTGGTTTTAGAGGTATTGTATGATGAATTATAGAGGTATCATATAATTTCAAGTCTTCATAACTCCAAGCAAGACATCCTGGAACTCTCTTATTAATTCAACATATTTTAGTTTTTGATCGGGAGGCAAAGATTTAGATAACTTTATTATTTTAGGATTTTCTTCAGTTCCCAAATTATATTCCTCAATATCAGCTTTCAATGGTTCCATTTTGGGTTTTAGTGGAATGTCATTAGAGTCAAAAATATCTTCTAAAGGAGTTAATCCTTTAGGCAAATGATTATCTTTCAAATTAATGATCTCAGATTCATCTTCTATAATCTCATCAACCTCCATTTGTTTAAGGTCCTGCATTTATTTTTTGGTGAACTTCGTTGGGTGAAGCATTTGAATTGCACTTTCTTCTGAAATCTATATTTCTTGTTCATTTATTTGATCAAATTCAATGATTGTATCTTCATATATGCTACTGTTAGAAAATTCATTTTCTAAAGTCAGAAAATTGTTAATCTGATTGTCATTTGCAAACACTTGCCAATTCTTAAAATTGTCTGGTATAGTAGGTCTATGTCTAATCTCAGCTGTGAACTGATGATTAGGTTCGAAAGGTAATTTACAAGTGCTAGCAAACATTGCAAGACTATGAGCATGCAAATTTTGTTTTCTTTGGATTTTAGCAAGCTAAGCCTGTAGAAAAGTATTGAGAATCTCTACAACTGTTCCTCTATATTCTCTTAGTCTGGGATCTTTTGTCTGAAAGTCACCATTGATCTGTTGAATGATTAAATCAGAATCTCCTATGACATATACTCTAATTTCCCCTAATATTTTGACAAGTTTAAGCCCTAACAAAAGAGCTTCATATTCTGCCATATTATTAATGCATTTAAAGTTCAATCTGTAAGCATGGCCTTCAGCATGATCATTTTCAAGGTTGTGTATCCAAATTCCAGCTCCCGCTCCTAACTTATTAACTAAACCATCAAATTCTAAATGCCACATAATTTCATGTTCATAATTGGTATCAGTAGCTTTAGGAACTTTCTTCGCAGTGAGATCTGGTTTTTTACTTTCTTCTGGTTTTTCCTAAGTATCTGCTGTTTCCTTTTCCTCAGAGATTTCCTAGATTTGAACACTAGATTTATTTGTAGTTTCTTTTGGTTCTATTGCTGGTACTTCTAGTTCAGTGGGAAGATCAGATTCAACATTATAAAGAATAAATGAGTCCATATCGGAGTGTACTGAGTAGATGGTGAAATTTTCAGGTTTCTCTTGACTATTGACTACATATTTCATTAAGGTTTCTCTGTATAGTCTCTTAGGTTGGCCGAATACTGAAATAGTAGCATATGACATATCTATTGAAGAGACCCTCCGAGCTTTTCACCCCAAGATCTGGATAATAGCATACCATATTTTGGAGGAATATCTGCTACTACTATATCCATCAAAATTGTTTTTGCAGGGTATTGAACCAATGTAACACACAAGTCTTTGATTAGTCCTAAACATCTTACCTGACTTGAATCAAAAGAAAAGAGATATTTGTATGGTCTGGTAATGTCTAGGTTTAATCTCTCCATTACAGCTTTGGGCATTAGATTGTGAGATGCCCTAGAGTCAAGCATGGCATTATGAAGTATTTTATCATGTATGTTCAAACTCACATAGAATGGAGGAGTTCCTCCACTTCCTGGTTTTCCATTTACTTCAGGGCCAAATAATAATCTAGGTTGATCATCGAAAACATTTACTGAGTCATCACTTCTAGTAATATTAAGTGATCTATTGATTTTGCTTCGGTAGACATCATGTTTAGCTAATTCAGACAGTGGAACAACTATTTTTAATTTTCCTACTTCAGCTTCCAGATTAAAAGGTTTTTCAATCTGAGTCCTTGTATTTCGAACAGTTGGATTGTCTTTTTCTTCTGTGTTTTCGGTATTTTTCTCCTTTTCAGGAGTGGTATTATGGGCTAAATTTGTTTCCGAATCAACTTCTGGTGGTTCCCCTACATTTCCTTTGGGAGGAACAGTATTGGAAAGTTGTCTGTTATTCAGCTGATTATCGGATACATCCTCAATTATTGGGTTGGCACGATTAGGATCTGATCTAGTGAGAATATGTACAGGGGTAGTATTGGTTTTACCTTTGAGGGGTTGTTTTGTAGCTTTCTGTTTACTTGTTTCCGGGACATCAACTCTTCTTCTCCTCAAATTATATTTCTTGTGAACTTCGTAAATGGTTGTGTCAAATCCTTCCTTGAAGTCAAATGATTCTCTTGAATGGATTTGAAACTTCTTAAGGATGTGAGCTTCTTGATCATCTTGGGTCAAGAAAATTTCTGGATCATCCTTTTGTTCAGTAAAGTTGTTTATTTGAACATCTTCAGTTGGTTCCTCAGAAGTTGAGCCTTCAATATAATTTTCCTGGAATGGGGGCCTAATATTTTGGTCAAGACCAATTTTTCCAGTGTTTTGATTTTGGTTTCTTTTGAAATTTGGATTTCTTACAGTATTACTCGGTTGACCATCCCAAGGATATTTATTCTTTTCAATAGTTTCTACTCTATCTCCTAGTCTTTCCATCCCTTTAATAATAGCATCCAGTTTCTTTTCAAAAGCTGTCGGTTCTTCATTTAAACGCATTCTCCTTTCAGCTCTAGCTCTAGCTTGTTTCTCTATCAAATTGGCTTCAACACTAACAACTATACTTTGCATTTCTTCTAGAGTTTGAGGAGATCTTTCCCTAAGCTGATACGCTATATCAGAATAAAATCCATAGGGAATTTGATTAATACTGAATCTGGAGGAGGTCTAAGATTTTGGGGAACAACATTGTAAGCCTCATTGAATTTGGTGACATAATCTTGCACAGTCTCGTTTGGTCCTCTTTTTATTTTTCCAAAGTCTGATAATATTTGAAGAGGAAACTTCTTCTTTTCCCATCCATTTAAAAATGATATATAAAGAGCTGGTAAGTTAGTAACATTGTTTGCAGGAAGGGCTCTGAACCAGGTTCTAACTTCTCCAGTTAGACTTTGGACAAATATTCTCATTCTTACATCCTCAGCATCTATTTCATAAATTTCAAAATAATCAGTCATATTTTTAGTATGCTGTTGTGCAGTATAGGTTCCAGAACCATCAAAAGGAGTGATTTTACTTTCGTAATCTTGAGGCATAGCCCCTAGATTAGCTGGTAATACCAAAGGAGCATATCTGTTTTCCATTGGAAGAGGTAGTGAAATAACAGGTGAGGTTGGTCTATGAGTGGTGGGTGGATGAGTAGAAAGGGTAGTTTGAGGTTGAGATGTTTGTGGAAATGTCGATGATCTTGGAGACGCTGAAGTAATCACAGAAATATTTGAATTTCCTTCAGAGGTAAGCTCAGATTGTATGGAATCTTGCAAATGTTTATCAAGATGTGAAGTAACAAATTATAATTGTAAATCTTCAAGAAATACTAGGTCTGGAACCAAATTGGACAACTCAGATTCAGAAAAATTTACAAATAAAGATGTTTAAAATTGCTCGTCAAAAGGTTTGTCCTCAAGATAAATCCACTTCACAGGACAGGATATTGATCTATAGAGAGGTCGAGAACTACCAGAGCTTTCTTGACTATCTTGTCTCCTAAGAATTTTGGGGATCAAATTCAGATTTTCAAACACAGGCGGTGGATTTGGAACAGGATTAGCCCTGGTGTAACGATTCCTTTTTGAAGCCAGATTTCTAGGTGATATTTTTTGGTTTTTGTCTAAATAGAATGAACAATACAACTTCAACAATCTCTTTAAGAAGTTTTAGATATTGGATTTAAATTTCCCTAAAGATTTATTTGACTAGAGGAATTTTCCAAATGTTTGAAACCAAAGCTCATTTCATAAACTAAACCGAAGATAGATTGAAGCAGCATTTATTTACTTATGCAATTGCAGAGCAAAATCAGTTCAAAGGCTACCTGGCTAACTTCAGGCTCCGTTTGTAGTTTATAAAGTAAACAATAGTAACAATAAAATTATTCAGGTTTCCCTAGTGGAGTCGCCACTATGTTATCACTCAGATTTTCCTTGAATTTTTTGGAAAGAGGAAAGGGGTCCGAGGTAACCACAAACCAACTTTTAGGTACAGAATCTAGCCAATCTGTACCCATAGAGGGCCCTCTCTATAAAATTTGGCTTTGTTTTGGGAGATATTAGGCTAGTTATAAAGTCCAGGGGTTTTGTTTAAATTTGGGTGATGGAATTCAATAGATGAGGGCAATATTGAGTAATTCAAGCCATTGGGCTAATGGAGTCAAAAAATTGGCTTGACTGGATTAAGTTTCTTAACAAAAGATGGTTTCACAGGGCAAGATAATCAAAGAGGGAACAATTATAGATCTTAAAGTGAATGGGATGAAATAAAAATGGATGAAGGGCAATTAAGAATCCTTCAACACATTTATAAGAGGGAAATTGAGTGATTATTAATAAAGAGAAATTAAGTATTCTTTACTAAATAATCAAAATGCTTAAACTAGAAAAACAGGAGCAATTAAGAATTCACTGTTTAAACCAGTTCAGAAGAAAACATTTAGAATAACAACGATTAAAATTATATTACACTTAAGAACTTTATGATTTATTCCTTTTCGTTAATCATTCAGAAATGAAACACAGATGGTATAATAAACAAATATAAAGACTTAAAAACATAAGATAGAGATGACTTATTGATCCGTTGTCTGACACAAGAATCCTGTAAAAAGTCTTTTGCATCAATTCATCATCTAGCTAGCCACAAAAAATTTCTCCAATAGCACTTTATTCCAAAATATTCAATATTACAGCAAAGTCTAAGAATCCACCCCCACAATACTCCGATTGAGGGAGTATTTATACAAAAAATTACAAAAAATATCTCATAACAAATTGAGATATAATCGAGAATGACTCATAAGTATTTTACAACAAATTAGAGACAGATGGTCTCATAGATAAGAAAAAATGATAACTGATGTTGTGTTGTTTCCTTCTTTTGAGAATGTGCTGGAGGCAGGCCCTATGCTTCGGTTCATTGCTGTCTTTTTTAGTAACTTTGTGATGGCTGCTCCATTTTACTGATACTCTTTAACTACTCTGATAGAGTTTGACCTCTGTTCATCCTTTTATCCTTCTTATCATGACTTACTGTAGTACATAATCAAAAATTCATGTAAGGATAATGTTTACAAAAGTTCTAGCATGTCTTCCCACCATTTATCTTCTGGTATCCTAGTCCTTTGTATCTTTCTGAGATTTTCATCAGTTTCTGTATACCTAAAGAAAGTAGGTTGAACTGGGAACAAATTCTTTACCTCATGCTCGAGATAAAACAAATTTTCCAATCTATCATGAAGATTTTTTCCTGTAGGTAGTGCTACTTTTGAATAACTAGTTGAGGAACTGGCCTGATTATCAACATGCTTGTCCAATTTCTCAACATAACTTTCAAGGTCCATCAATTTATCCTCTGAAACTAAAGAACTGGGCAATCCTTTATTCAAAAAAATATCAAATCTTTTTATGAAGGCAATGACTTCTTCTTGCATGTCAGAGCATCTTCATTCTAAATTCTGCATCAGAGTTCTTTTGGTAAAAACTCTTTTTATTTCCAAAATTGTTCCTGTCCTGTCTTGAATGCCAAGTTCTTCAATTTGATGCTTGTGTTGAGTATTTAAAAAGTGGATAAGTTCATTGGCTTCTTCTGGCATATTTCCCAGTTGTTCTCTTGCTTTGAGGACTTCTTCTAGAGCCAATTTGACTAAATCATTATGTTCATACATTATTTTAATTGAGGGCCAGAAATCTCTTATTGACTCGATGATGTTGTCCCAAAGAATTTCATTTATTTCATGTAAAGGCTTCTCCAATGTAAGATCCTTCTCCAATGATTTTACTAATTTTTCTAATTTGTTGACCTCTCTTGTTTTATCTGCAACATTCATCTTCGAGAGATCATAATTTTGTTCGAAAGTGGTGAGTTGCACCTTTGTTCTCTGTAGCTGAGTAACTTGGAGTTTTAATTCTTCCATTGACTTTATTAATTCTTCTGTACTCAATTTTGAAGTATTTACCTGTGACAATTCTGTTGGCTGACCTGTTGTTGTAGTACCTGTAATCACCTCTGCTGTAGATGCTGGATCACTAGGCTGTTTGTCTTTCAATGCCTTTTCAAGCTCTTTTTCAGTTTCATTAAGTTGCTCGTTCAGTTTTAAGAGCAAGTCCATTAATTCTTCTTCAGAATTATGTTTTATGATTTCTGCAGTCTGTGGATGTCTTGAGGCTAGTAACTTCAGTTGTTTTCTAAAAGCTGCAATATCATCATATTTTTTCTTGATCAAAGCTTCTATACCTTTCACATCCTTGGGATTATGACCCAATCCAAAAATAATTTCCTCCAAAGTCTTAATCCCGTTGTCCTTAGCCTAAGAAGAGACTTTTTCAAGACTTAATTGAGCATTAGTATTTTCCAAAGAATCCTGCAAATTCTGGATCATCATTGATTTATCCGTCAGAGTAGAATAAATCATCTCACCTGTCTGTTTATGCAGCTCAATTTGATCCAAAGGACGAATATCCTTTGCTATGACTTCAAAGTTAGTTCTCATATAGTCTGCAGCCGTTTGAGGTTGCTGCACTTTGGGTTTGAAGTGACTAATTAGCATTTTACCCTGTTGAATGTCATAGGCTGACATCAATCTTTGTTGATTCTTAGGAGCCATATTCAAACATTGATTGTACACTTTAAGTCTGAGAGGATCATTTCTAGCCATTATATTTATGAATTTTCTTTTGATATCCCAGGCATCTTTCACTGGTGGTTTGAAAGATGATACTTCTGCACTTTGCTGCCTTTGCAGCTCTTTTCTCTGTAAAGTAGTGGATGTCCCATTGATTGTACATGTCTGTTGATTACCCAATTCTTCTTGCGTCTGACTATCAGGTATTTCGTGAACAAATTCCACTTTTGAAAGAGGATTCAATTTTTGTTTTTTAACATTAGGCTATCCAGAAGATCTAGTGAGAGGAGTAGCAGCTTCAGCATCTCTCTTTTTACCCTTTTCCACATTAAGAGGAGTTTGTAAAATTGACACTTCTGCCACATTGGTCTAAGTAGGAGAAATCTGTACTTGACCCTATTCCTTAGAAGTTTCAGGTTGTTCTGTCATTGTAAATTTCTCTGTAACTTGTATATCAGCCTCTTTCTCTTTTCCTTTAGATGCTACCGTAGCCAATGCACCGATTTCCTGTAAATTTTGTTGAGAAGTTCCAGCAGAAGAAGAACCAATACCTGGT
Organism: Pinus albicaulis; assembly: GCA_034641835.2. Lineage (NCBI taxonomy): Eukaryota > Viridiplantae > Streptophyta > Pinopsida > Pinales > Pinaceae > Pinus > Pinus albicaulis. The sequence continues at coordinate 63,855,276 of CM076576.1, forward strand.
ATCTGTACCTGTCCAAAAGAGTCTAGGTCAAGTATTTTTTCAAGGTCTTTCATTACATTTTCAACATTGACCTACACACTATCTTGTTCTATCAATGTCCCTTCCATCCATTCATCCATATTGGCATATTGTTCAATTTCTGGGATTCTTGATGAATGTATGCTGATAGTTTAATTTTTATTCTTCTATCACAAATAAAGTTGTTTGGGTCATAAGGTACCCAATAGAAACTTTTTTGTAATTTAAAATAATCTTCTAATATTCTTTTAGCTTCCTTTCCAGCTTCTCTAGAGTTGCAAACAAAGGGACCTAATTGACTTTTAATTCTAAGTTGAGCCTTTTTCTTTGCATTACAAAAATGGACTATATATGAATTGATCATCTGCCTGAAATACTCTAATGCAAAGAGTCTCATTGGGACATATTTTGGCAACTTGAATGGGAATAATTCACACCCATATATTTTGATTTCTGTGTGATTTCGGTATAGGTACCAGTCACCTATCCCATATTGCTTTGAGTGTTGAAGAATTTTATTGATTTCACTATTGACCTTAGGAGGAGAGACTCCTGTCAACAAGGTGGTTGTAGGGTGTAAAAAAAGGTCAATAAACTCATTGTGGGAATAAGGAGAATCCGACGAATTATGAGTGATGGAAGACCAAAAGATCACAGACCTAGGATTTCCTTTCGCATCAAGTTTTTTGACATGGAAAGGAAAACTTTCTGATTGGTAATAGAGCATGAGATGATAAATAACAAAGGAATACTTGAACACTCTTTTATTCTCTAACCTCATGAAATGATCAAGGATTTTATCTACAATGTAGGAAGAAAAATCATACTTGACAGCAGGGGGTTGTCCAGGGGTGAAAATAGATAACAATACCAGGGTTAATTGGTCAACATATTCACTAGTATTGAAACCCATTATAGAGGATATCATATTCAGAATAAGTCTTCCCACATCAGTGAAAATGGTATAACCATAAGGGGGAGGGCCTTTGAGCTGATGTTTTGGTAACATGAAGGTTTGGAAAAGGTGATTTAATTCTTCATGGGATAAATTGGTAGATTTCTCAAGTAATTCTCCCATGGACAGGGGAGTGAGGGCTTGACCAGGTTGAAATTGTAACATCTCGTTGATAGACTGAGAAGTTATGGGAAAAAGGATAGTCTGACTCAGGGATAAAACTTCTCATTGATTGGGATCATAATTTGCATGACAGTAATGGATTATCTTAGGAAAAATGTGGACTGAGAGGAGAAAGTACATGGGAAGATTGGATTCCCATAATCCAAAAATGTCAGAACCTTTCAAGTAATTATCTCTGCAGTGACAGAAAATTCGAAGGGGATTTTCACTGAGAACCAGGTCTTTAATTTGGAAATCTCTGTCTACTAAAGGTAGATAATCTAAATCTCTGTGAGGGGCATTGAGGGGTGCAACATTCAGAGCCACGGGAATCTCTATTTCTGGTTCTTGTTGATTCAGAAATGAATGCGGGTTTTTTATGAAAAACGAGCACAATCACAGGTTTAGGAATGCAATTATAGTTTTGGGACTTGAGGAATGAACTAAAGAGAAATTCTAAACCCTGTTTGAGTTTTTCATGTGAAATTCAAAACAAAAACTAGGTGTTTTACAGAGCTCAGCGGGAATTTGGTTAAATTCCTATTTTCTAGGAATTAAACAGTGATGAAAATAGGTGTTGGTTATGGCGGATGAACTCTGAATTGCTCGACTGCAAATTTCTTCGGCAAGGTAACGGTTGGTAAACTTAGACAGTTGATTTCAAAAATCATTGCATGGGAGACTGGTTACTGCATGAAATAATGAAAATGACACAGGTTCTTTTGTTTTATTCACAAAGTCAAAAGGTTGGCGGGTTTTTAATTTTTTAATGGATGACGTCAGCAAGTACGGAGGCTTCGTCACGGGAGGTAGGCCGTAAGCGGTTTCCATCGCACATCTTTTGGGGAAGAGTGGTTTGGAGCGGAGGCCGAGCGATTCCATACGATGGACAACATGTGGGGTGGCACTGTTCAGAAAACCACTTGGCCATCGCGCGTTATCGTTCGGATGCGGATCCGCAACGATATTGATAATAACTGTAGATCTGAGATGAATCGATCGGACAATCCTCAGGAAAGGAAGATGGCAGAGAATTAAAAAGGTGGGCCCAATGCAATTTATTATGAATTAATCACATCGGGGGCATTTCTATTAGCAGAATATGTTATTAATTAACCTGGAGGGTTAATTAATCCCTTTATACGGCGAAGTTTCAATTTTATTTATTAATTGGAAATTCACCCAATTAATTAAATTTATATGGAAATTTTCAACCAACGGGGCGGGATATTAAATTAATTTGGAATTTTAATTAAAATAATATGGGAAAAGGAAATATTTTCATAAAGATTTAAATAATAAATTAGAAATTAATATGGAAATGAATGAAGCACTAAGTGTAAAAAATCAAGATAATGTATTTAACTTATGCTCTTATGGATAGGGTTTTTTATGAAATATTGCATGATTTTCCTAAGTAAAATGGGATTCTATTTAGGAAAAGATTTTTTAGAAGTGAATGAATGTCATGATGAATGATTTTAAGTACCTAAGCTTTTTCAATTATTGGGTCGAGGGTCCCGTCCCTCCAAAAGTCAAGGAAATGCCTTGAACCCCTTTAATTTTCAAATGCCTTAGTACTTGGGGGAAATTAGTGAAATTTTTAGGGAAAATGAGAAGGGAAGTTAATAATCTGACTTTTCTTTGCTTGAAATTCTTCCAGTGTATTGTCTGCCTTTGCACTTGTGATGAAAGTAAAATATTTAACACATCTAGAGTCATTATCCATCACATCTAATTCTGCAACATCATTTACCTACCCTACCTACTTTACCCTACCATTTTTTCTTCTTTATTAGGGTGCACTTAGACTGGAAAACCCTTATCATGCTTTTTCTTTTTACATATGGAAATCTATCTAATTCTATCCTTATTACATCCAAAGGCTCATATTAAATTGTTGATATCATTTATTCACTCTACCTATCTACTTATCTGCCAAGATTAAACAGTTTGGTCCGATTTTATTTTCTATCTCTAAAACATAAAATTGAAAGATGAACTAGCCAAGCTTAAACGGTTTGACTATTCATCAATTGTGGCATAAAATACAAGTTGCACACAATTTTGTTTATTACATAAGAGAAAAAAGTAGTGGCATTTAGACTTGCACACTTTCCTTGGCCTTTCTTTTGGTGGGGTTCATTTTCTTTTACTTTTTTGGCCATTTTTTATTCTTTTCACCCTTTGATTTTTGTTTTTAGGGTATACCCTCTTTACATTTTTTAACTTTTTTTATTTTTTGAGAAAATGGAAAACCTTTGCAACAAGAAAAGGTATGAACATATTACATAGCCCATCAAGTCAATCATGAAATATGACACCTATTGGTATAGGAGTCTAACAGACAGTATGAAAACATAAGAAAAACAACAATTATAGTAAGACAAACATCACGATTGACATAAACTAGGATCCCATAAATCAGCTTGTATATTTGTTGTTCAAACCAGTTACAATCTTCAAGTCCAGTAGGTCTTTACAGCTTCAAACTTGTCTTCTCAGCCTATCTTTATTCAATTACTAACAGAGCTTTGAAAACCTCAGTAAATATTTACATTCAATAAGTATTCAACCAACAACAACAATGTATCCTAGTGAAGTATTTATAGAAGAATGAGGAGATGGAGTGAAAGAAAGGGTTATTTGTTCAATTAATATAGAGTAAATGCTTCTCGGCCTTTGGGAAGCCTTATGGAGAATATTTCAGATGTTTTTAACTTTGTTTCAAATAATTTTGCATTAACTCAAGCTGCGTTTTTTGACTTTGAAGCCTTTTGGTAGGCTAGCAATTACTTATGAGCTGTCTTTGACAAATATCTCTGACTGTCCATTAAATTTGTATGCTTTTGAGTAAATAAGCCTGTAGGTGGCACCTTTTGGTTTCTCGGGGATTAATTTCTTCAATGATCTGGCATTTGAAGTGGTCCTTTTCTGATCTGTCTGACTTTAGTACTTTAAACATTGATATTCTTCATCAGGCCTTCTCGAATCATCTTTGGCTTTATATTGTGTCTTTATCCTTTAGCTGTGGATTAAAATTTTGATCTTCAAACTTTGCTTTAATCCTTTAATCTTTAATTCTCTTTTGATTTTAACTGTTTGGTCTTCATTTTATTGCAGACAAGTACTTGCGGTAGGGGGCTTTACTGAATGACCAGTGTTCATGACACACTGGCGAAAACTTGGAATTTTTGACCCTTTATGTCCCTTTCAATATTGAATTCGGCCACAGAGGATCATCATCCTCAGCCATGTCCCTTTACTGGACTGTGGGACATCTTTCATATCTTATCTACCATTAAACCTACAAAAAACCATCAAAATATTATAAAAAACCTGCGAACAAGGTTATAACTGCTTCATAGGGCTCGACGGAGGGTGAAAGGGCAGTGCGGAAGGAGGAAAATGCATGAAGGGAGGGTTCCATGGCAGAAGGGTGAAGAAACTGGGGTTTAAAAGGAAATATGAGCGCAAAATTGATGATAATCAGTTTTGGGAATACCGCCAATGGTATTCATGCGTAATAAAGGTGGTAAGCAGTTTGGGGCTAAATGAACATGATACGGGTTGGAGGACAACACGTGTCCTATCAAAACTGCCAATTTCGTGTTGAATATGCATGGTGGGAAGGTTTGGCAAGGATGGATGTAAAAATCGTTCTAGACCATCAGATCTGGGAGATTGACAGTTGAGATCAAACGCGAAGGGAGAAAAAAAATGTGCGGGAGGAAGAAAGGTGGGACCCGGTGATGACCTCAACAGTTTTATCGGGTAGTGAAAGGCTATTGGGCAGATTTGAAAGGAGGGAATCAATGGGAGTCGTTGGATCAGGAGAAATGTACATCTGCACTTGAATCAGGGGATCGTTAATCGGTGGAGAAAAGGGTTCGGGAAGGAGGAATTTGGAATCACGATGTGCCGATGGCCAATGGGAGAAGCAAGTGCGATGGATTGAGGACCGTTGGATCAGGATAATGATCAAAGACTACAATGTGATCCTGGGGGATAATCATCGGTAGAGAAAGGAAGGCAGAAGGGAAAAGGGCGAAGCCTGATGCGATGCGTCGATGTGATGGAGGGACGTGATGGCGAAGTGCGATGGCCGATGTGCGATAGAAAGCGGAGAAAGGAAATGCGAGAGCCATCAGATCTTGGGAACGGATGGTCGAGTTCTTATCGGAGGATCGACCATCAGTGCAAAAGAAAACTTGGAAGCGGGAACTTGGAATCGCCGAAGTGTGACCGCCGATGGGCTTCAGCGCTCGATCATGGTGCTGGTCACATGGCAGGAAAGGGGGTTGGGGTTTAAGTGAAAGGGGCTTAAGGCATGATTTTTTTTAAATGAAGGATTTAGATAGAAAATGAAGGTTTTTAAGGGTTTTTGTAGTTTTCGATAGGGGAAAAAAGGGATTAAAACCTTAATAAAAGGATTTTATCAGGTTTAAAGGGGATTTTTGAGGAAAATAAGGGGTAAAAATGGGAAAAATGGGTGAAATGAAGGGGTTTTTTGGAGGGATTTTCCAAAGGAAAAAATGATGGAAAATGGTTCTAAAAACAGTCTCTTTTATAACAGCAGGGCTTTCTTTGAAGGTTTTGAAGTGAAGATATCTGAAAGGTGAGTTTGCAGACAGAATTTTGAAACCGAGAAATCGATTTTTCTTAAAAGGTATTTCTTAAGAACAATAGAAGCCCATTTTTAGCCATTTGTTGTGGATCATTATCTGCATATCCTTTTTATATTTTATTTCGAAAATCTAAAAAAAATATATAAAAATAAATAAAAAATCGAAAATATGCTATAGTATGAAGTTATTAATACTTTAGCATAAAAAACAAATGCAATGTATTTCGATTTTTTGATGAACATAAAGTGATCATGAGCTTTAGTTCAATATGTATGATTTCAAGATTAAGCCCCGAGCAGCTTCCCGAGTAGAAGTCGTGATCACAGAAAAGGGCTTATGGATAAGCTATTGCGGGGGGAGAATTAGCCCGACAGTTATCAAATCCCGACCCCCCATAGTTGACTAGTTATATCTTGGTTCTGCCGTGATCAACGGCTTGGATTTATTACGGGGGGTATGGGTTAAAGTTTTTCGTCGTACTCATAGACCCCCCGCAATGACGTCATCAGGTGAGGTGGAAAGCAGCTGTCATCCACTCTCAACTATTTTTCCACGTCATTCCAGCATTTATTACGGATTCCCGTAGCCTATTAAAGGGTTTTTCCGTTCCGTTTTTGTCTATTTGTGACTGTTTGCCCTTTTTTAACCGTGTCCCGCCACCTTTGCATTATCCGTTACCCCGCGAATTTCTTTCAAGTTCCTGTCAGTCATGGAAAAATGAAAATCTTTGGCTGGTTCATCAAACCTCAGTCCCCTCCTAGATAGTGAAAAGAATGCTCATGATACCACGTCGTCCGTCAATCATCCCCTACTGCATTACCAAGTAACCCTAAACACTGACAAATCCCTTGTGTTCTCTGCTATGAAAAGTTCTGGTGTGCTGTCCGCTTGTGTTCCGAAAACTCACTTCTTCCTCGAGTTCATCTCATGGTTAGTCTCATCTATGTACCCTAGCAAGTGCTTCGTCATGAATTCTCAGGGGGAAAATGTCTTGCAGGTATCAACACAATTAATGCGTCAAGAATTATGTTTTCCAGAAGATGAGTCTCCGTTACAGTTCTCCGAAGATTCATTGGTTCAGTATTTTGAAGATATTTCAAACGAAGAGTTGAGTCGTTGTATGTCATTTTTGAAATCAAATCCAGAGAAAACTCAATTTGAAGGAGGAAAGTTCAGTTTGGAGGCGTTCAGTGTTCAGTATAGGCCAGTTCTTAGCTGCATTACGGAGATTTTGGGAAAAGACGATGATCACGAAATTGATAAATCAGTCTTGGGGATGTTTGCTCTAATGATGAAACCAGGGGTGGTCCTTGACATTCCGTCTTTTTGGCAGGAAGTAGTAAATTCCCAATTGATCGCCTTCCCTCTAACAGGTTTCTTCAGATTTCCATCATTGGTTGTTTACTTATTTTTGTATCAAAATGTTGAAGAGTTCATGAGTGTGGGTTTAAATATAGTTGATAGTAATAAAAATAAGCAGTCAGTTTTATTCTGGACCGATATGGTTAGAAAAGAAGAGAACGAAGCCGGGCTGTTTGAATTTGCTGACCATTTCATGTCTACTGCTTATAAAATTTTGAATGGAACTCTTCCTCCATGCTTTTTGCCAAAAGCCCGGGAGTTCCTACAGTTAGGACCCAATTGTAAATTTGGAGATTGGTTTGTATTCGAAGATTACTCTGAGATAAGGCTGTATGGAGTTAGTATTGAGCCCTATAGGCTCCCAACCTTTGTTCCCATGAGACTTTTTGCCCTGGAATTTATAAGGCAAAGTCTTAATGTAGACCAAGTTCATTTTCTGCCCATGAAGAAAGGTTTGATGTACAAGTTGCCTATGAGTGTAGGACCTTTTGTGGTCAACACAAGACAAGCTTTTGATGAAGTCTCAAAAATATTGGAAGGGACGCAGTTGTTGTTGGGAGAAAAATGGCCTTATGATCCGCATGGAATAATTTCTCAGAAAAGGGTTGAGAATGGGTATGCTGCATTTTCCCATGTAAGTAAACCTGATTTGGAGAAACTGGCTAATCCAGGAGAGTCAGGTTCATCAAAGACCAGTATTCAAACACCTGCAATTTTGGAAAGAATGAGAAAAAGAGGTAGAGAGGATGTTATTGAAATTGATGATGAGGAGCCCCGAGAGGAAAAAAGAACCAAACTAGCAGAAGACCATTCTTCAAATTCACCTGGTTTTACTCTCCAGGTCAATGAAGAACAAGATTTCCCCTCATCTCCTAGAAGACAAGAACTTCATTTGGAAAAGGCTCCTTCAATAAAGCAAGTGTTCACACAGATTGAGGAAAGGAACCAGAGGATAAAAGCCAATATAGAAGCACAAGCAGAGCACCATATATCTGCTGACCAAACCAGATTATTGACTGTGATGGATCTGGAGAAAGATCAGTTTAAGATGGCTCGGTCACATCCGACAGGACTGTCCCTTGGACCTTCGGGCAGCTTTAAGGAGGTAAACATAGTCATGGATGTTAAAAAGATCCCCTTGTGGGACAAAATGAATCTTCATATGCAGACCGGTCAGCTAATTGTAAATGATTTGAGCAAGACCAATGCTACAGCAGTCAAGACTGAAAACATGCTTGCAAAGGTCATCAGACAATGCAAAATGGAGAAAGCTAATTCAAGGGCATTAACAACTCAAAATGAAGAGTTGAAGAAGATCATTATTAAAATCGGTGCGGATCCAAATGATAAAGCTGCAATTCAAAAACTTATGAAAAGTGCAGAAGTGGAAATATCGTCACTAACGAAAAAGTTAAAATTACCAGCTACAGAGCACTCAATGGCGGCAGAAGTAGCTGAGGTTGAAAAGGAGAAAGAGGAATTGCGACAGCAGTTGTTGAAGAAAGACAAAGAACTCACTAAGGTGAAACAGACCGCTATATCTTTACAGAATCATATTGAGAACCATACTTTTACCTTTGAATTTTCTGCAGGTGATGCTGATCCTCAAGCCCAGGTTATTCAGCTAAGCACAGAATTAAAGATGGCGGAAAGAGACTGTAAACAAGCCCAGTCAGAATTGGAAACGGTTACCAAGATGATGCAAGGATGGGAAGAAAAATCACATGAGAACAAGCAGAAACTACAGAAAGCTGAAGGTGAAATCAAAGAGCTCAAGGAGAGATTAAAAGGTAATATCTCTCTTATTAAAGCTAAGGATATCATCTGGAATGAGATTATTTCATAAATGCAGTCAAAATGGGATTCCATGAATATAATTGCTAGAGAGAAAATCATTGTTTCAGAGCATGAAAAGGAGCTATTATCTGAGAAGTAGGCCGCTATTAAAAGAGCGAATTGGGCCAGAAAATTCATAAACTTTATTAATACCATGACAGATGAAGAGTTAGGAGATATGGGGATACAGGATAGGTACTTTTATGCTGAGGAGGTGAATAAAATGATAATCAAAAATGACCTTCGAAAGGCCGCAGAGAAGCGGTTACTGGGAATTAAAGAGATAATTAAAAAATTTGATATATCATTCGACAAGTTGACGAGAACATGTTTGCCCTCATGCTGGACAGAGAAATGGGAGATTATGTCCTGGAAGTTCTATGAAGATCAGTTGATATTTTCAAAAAGCAGAGCAGATGGCAGGCATGAAAAGACACAGGTTTTAAAGGGAGAAACGGTATTTAACTTCTTACAAAGGCATTTCCTCCTGCTATGGATGGTGAAGACATTATTCACAGTTAATCTTACTCACAGTCAGGTTGTTGCATTTACACTGGAATATCATCGTTATAAGAATGCTTCGACGACTCGGGATAAGCTCTGGAAAGAATGCAAGATATTTTCTATGGACACAGAAAAGGGAACTCCAGCCACTCAGCCACAAGTAGCCGTTCAGCCACAAATAGTCATTGAGATAGCCACTATTTCAGGAGCATCAGCTCACTTAGATTAGGAATTATCACATTTTATCATGTTTTAAATGAAGTCATGTAAATGTAATAGAACTTTTCCGAGGCATGTACCTCCACTACAGTGAGTAGTTAAGCAGTTAGAGTTAGTTAGAATCAGTTTCGTTACTGGATACCATTTTGGTCATATTGTATTTAAAGACAATTTGAAGAAGAATGAAGGTTCTGAGTTTTGGACCTTGAAGCCTAATTTTGTACTGAAAAATATTGAATCAATGAAAATTTTTGCAAGTTTCCATCATTCTATCTGTGTTGAATAGTTTTCCAGTTTTCATTTCGTTTCCATATCTATGAATAAAGTAGAGTGATTTGAGTTGCAGGTCTCTTGATATCTGTGTATCTAAGAGTTAAACATCCTTAATGGGCGCTCCTCTATTTTAACTTTATTGTTGCTCACTTCTTCAGGGTTTTATAATGGTAGATTCTGTTTTAAGCAGCATATCAATTTAAAGTCCTTTTCTTTCTTCGTCTTCCATTCATTCACTTCAGCATAAAGAGAACATGGCATTGCAGAACTTGTATGGATTTGATATTTGGAGAATATATTATTAATATTTGAAGGTTTAATAAACAGAGACAGATATATACTTGTTTGTGACATAATCTTTAATGTCTTGAGCACGAATTCCTTTACACAGCTAGGAATTGTTTCTCAAGGAACAACAGATCCGATGATCAATTTCGCTCCGATACCATGTAGAAATTTGAATAATAGTTGAATTATTCACCGAGATTATCCTGATTACACACTATTTAAGCTTCATGCATAATACATAACCTCTTCTACAATTGATCATCAATTTGCGGAAATAGAAGCAGTCGCATGCGCACATTAAAACATAATCAATCACACATATAACACAGTATGTAATGGGGAAAGCTTACAGCTGAAAACCCCCAACTATCTGTATATTATAATGATAGAGAACATGTAACAATACATAGCACAAAGCTCCTCACAGCTCTCAACACTATCTCACATGCTACACACAAACTAGCACGGAAGATGAACAAGTCACGGGTTCAAATCTCCTCCACAAGTCTGCCTGCCTCTACTGCGCAATCCAAGATGAATAATGATGAGATCCAAGTTCGAATCCCACTGGCTTGTACTGCGCAATCCTCATTGGCAATCTCAATCAATGTGTGTGCAAATCTCATGCACAGCTATAGTCACAACTGATAGTAGACTCACCCTTTTACCCACCTCTAACACTGGTCTCCACTGAACTGTCCATGCACTGCAGTTAACTGATGTATTCTTTAGTTGATTTATGAGTTAATAATTAGTGAATTAATTAATAATTAATTCACACCACTCATCACTAGTGTATTTGTCAATTAGACTAAATACAACTAGTTCAACTAAGTTAAACCGAACACAACTCCACCAACTGTCTCATCAACTCCACCAAACTCTGCCACATGAGTTCTAACTGAAGTCAACCATGCAATAGCTCAACTAATCCTTAGGAAAAGCGTATTTCCTTCTGTCAGCTGCATGTGCCACATCCAAGCATCAAACTGAAGTGCTTCAAGAGGATAAGATAATGTTTATAGTCTAAATATTATTAAGGGTTAATAATATTTGACTGTTCTATTTTTAGCCCGGCAGTCTAAAAATAGATTCCGCCCAATGTCTAAAAATAGAGGTCCATCTATTTTTACCAAATAGACCAATCATCCATAAATATCATCCTACAACTCATAGACCATGATCCATATGTCTAAAAATAGACATAGCCTAAAAATAGACTTTGTGCCAAAAATAGCCTGCGGGCCCACTTAGTGAAGGCGACTTCTTTTCACTAAGCTCCATCATCTTGTTGCATTTTCAACAAATACCACCTATAAAAACTACACCCAACTTACCCCATGGGGGTGGCTTCTACTACTAATCCAACCCTTATTGTGTTGTAAGAAGAGTGGGACAATTTACATTTTTTTTTTTGCTCATATATATATATATATAGTTGTATATTGGCTAGTTGTGTAATTATTATAATATATAGTTATATACATTAATTATATATAATATATTAAAACAAAAAACCTCTGTTGCACCTTGGCAATCCTCCACCTCATCTTGGTGCTTTATTCTGATGCTTCCCTTTGCTCGTCCTCTCACACCTCTGGGGTTGGGACCACCAGAAAATTTCATCCTAGTCCCCATCACTGCAAATATATATATGTGTGTATATGCTCTATAGCAGAGCCTGATTATAGAAGGAATGGTTTTAGCATGCTCATTCGGGTTTCTTCCTTATAGACTCGCTATGCTCAGTTTCCCTCCCCTACTAATTCAAATTGTTAGTGAATTTAAGTGTGTTATTTAAACATCGAAGGTCGTGATACCCTTACCAATTCTTACCTAGATCAATAACGTGATAGAAACACTGAGAGGAATTCACATTCACAAGAACCATTTGATGAGGTCTCCTTCCCTTCCAATTTCACTGTCAAATATGCACATTTCAAGACATTGAATGAAACTTAAATTTAATAGTAAAACATGTATCAATTTCTTTAAGCAAGGTTCTCTGTTTTAGGCCATAATACAATGAAATATAAATATAATGATTATAGGCATTACTCAACTATTGTTGCCATCATTCAACAGAAAAAAGACATGCATTCATTGAAATTGAAATTATAAATGAACACTTATATTATCTCTTATGGGAATCTGAGTCTGGGATAAGGACTCTCCACCCAACCATAGATAGCTACAGCCAAAGCTCACTTTCAGCTATAACCCCCGAGCCATATTCCAGAGTCTGAGGGGCTTGCTCAAAGGATTAAAAACCCATCTGCCAACTTAAATAGGGACTCCAACCGACCTCCTTACTCCACTCACCATCCATTCAACAGTTAAATAATGCACAAGTAATCCATAGGTAAACTTCCTCCACCCAAGAATGTCAAGGGATTCCAAAGAAGGAAGTCTCCACCCTTCAAGTGAAACAAAATGATTCCAGCCAGTTTTGGGAACCCGGAACTCACTGCAAAATCAACAATAAGAAAGGCTTCAAATGTATTCTATCTAGGAATCCAAGGACACAATCCTCCACCCACACCGTCAAGGGAATCCAGAGAAAATCCATCTCCACCCTTTGGCTTTACAGGGACTTAATAAGCATTTATCCTCACCAAGGAGAGACCATCTTCATGCCAGTCATGCCTTTTCTTCCATTGAGAAAATCCTTGCTCTTCTCTCCTCTTAGCTATTCTTTGTTGAATGCTACTCGGATGAATGCTTTTCATTGATGGTGAATGAGTAAAGTATCTCCTCCATGAGGTCGAACCCATCATTTTCCTCCGATGCCTTTCTTTCTGTGCAAGGATTGACTTCCTCATCCTTGCTTCCTTGAAATGTCTCATCCTCATAAATTCCTTGTTCTTTTTCCTTGTTGTGGTTCTCAAGAAACATGGGCCCGCATACTTCTTTTGTAGCCCAATTTGATTCAGAAACCCAACTTATTAAAGGAAAACCAAGCAACCTTTAATGGTTGTTCAAACAATATTTCCTGCATAAGGAAACCTTGGATATCCTAAGAAATCCACCTCCTCAACTCTAAAATATGTGTCCATATTTACCCAAACATTTTAACATATTTTGTAAAATATTACATTGCATTTTCATGAGGAAACCCGGGTTGGGTTTGTCACATGCCATAGGAAAGCATTCTTGGACGTGATATGGGATCAATTATGTGCAAGGCCCTTTAGAACCAAAGCTCATGATACATGCATTATGTGAAATTTCATAAAATTATGGAGCTAATGCACAAATGTGACCATGAAGATCAAAGGCTCTCACCCCAACACTCGACCAACTTCAAATTCGATTTAGAATATGGATAGAGCCAACCAAAATCATTATTTTTTTCTACAGTCAATATCATATATTCTTGATTACTTTGTAATTACATTTTAAAATTCAATCGACCACTCTTTCATTCGACCACTGTAACACAACCTCCACTCTAACAACTGGACCGACTTTGTTTAGAAGTCTATTTAAACTGATAGCAACCCTACATATACTAGGTCATGTCATGGAAGTTGACACATGATTTTTTGGATTTGATTTTAAGTTTGGAGTGGATGAAGCTGGTGCATGGGAAATCAACCAAACCATTCATAGTTTTCAATTTGTACACTTGATTTAATTTGCAACCAACGAAGATGGACTATGGTTGGCCTTAACTTCTTAGGTTGTTTCATTACATCTGAATGATTGAGTCGACTTGCTAAAGTTCGCCTGCAATCATATCATTAATGGATGTTACATTTTGGTTGGGTTGAAGATGCTAGTGAGTATTATTTTGACATAGAGGCATTGTTTTTCTAGAAAAAGGTTGGTAATTATATGTAAATATAAGCATTACTGAAGCATGTACAGTATGTAGACATCATGTCTTAATCTATAGCGACTTCGTATATACCAAGAACCAAAAAGAAATATTACTTGGGCAGTGTATTTTGTTTTTTGAAGAGGTCCAAGGCGATATGAGTTTACATTTTAAATGGGATTGATGTTTTCTTCTTCATTGTATTTTAATATATTTGGAGAGTCTATCTTTAATGAAAAAAATATTATGTAGAGTTTTTTATAAAGAACTGTTGAGTCAACTTGTCGACCGAGCCTTTCAATGAACAATTAGAGCCAAAATTCAGGGGAATGTTAAACGTGAGCCTTGTTCAAGGCAAGCGATATTCTCCACTTTGTAACTGAAATCAATGCTTTTTTGATGATATTAGCTTTTGCTGACATCAATTGTAAAAATACCGACCAAAAAAAAAAATAGTGTGTTTAATTGTTAGATTTGTCCTTCATAGATGAATTTGTAGACTCAACAAGCAATCTATATGATTAATATTTTATAGAATCATTTGAAACCACATATCAAGGACATCAAGACAGAGAAAAAAAGCATTCATTACAACCAGAATATGTAATTTTGTAGACAAAATAACATAGAAACAACAAAAAAATTCTTGAAGTAGCAGAAAAAATGTTCAAGAACAGGAAATTAGATAAGCAGAACATACACATAAAGTGTTGAAGCACTAAAGAAGGTGATAAAATTATGCCATATTTTCTAATCCCCCCAGTATGAAGATTGCAAAAATTTTCTTAGATTGTGGCAGAATAAAAAGCAGGATGGTTGTTATGAAAATAATTAACTTATTTTATGTTTTGATGGACTCCCAAGAATGACAGTCATGCGCTAGACTCATACGTAGAGAGAGTGAAAAGGACGCCCACAAATTTGAGAGGAATTTCTCGATGGTTCCTGGTTAAGTAGAAGGCCATATGGTTGAGAAGACTGCATTAAGGATGTGAAAAGTGGATATCTGCAAGAAGTAGCCATTAGACATGAAGAAGTCACAATAAGCCTTGTACTCCTGCATCTTCCTATCAAGCTAATAGTTGTTGCGACTGAGTTATATATGCAGACCCGTATGCATGGTTGATGTACAATAAGGATAATTCTACATCAAGTAGTCATCTAAGGATTTTTTTCATCCTTGCTCAGGACAAGCAAGGCATTGAGTGCGGGGGAGATGTTTTAGAGTTCTATTATACCTATGTTATCATCATATACATTGTATTTAGTAAATGACATTAACATTTAGAAATGTACCAAGGTAAATTAAATGGGTGGTTGAGAGCGGGTAAAAATTCTCTAGCCACATCTCTCATGTATAAATATATATTAAATTCTAATAGAAACTTGGTTGGAATTCCTTCCCAATTCTATTGTCTTTGTGTATTTCTTGTAATTTGTGTTCTTTTTGTTCCTAAGATGTAGCCTATTTATGCATAATGTATGTTTAAAACAGGCACTGAAATACACTTCAGTTACTGCAACCAGTGATTTAGATTCGTAGCGTCGATATCGGCGTGGTATGGCGTGATATTGACCTTTGCTTCCATTTTAAACAGGGGATGTAATTGATTTATGACACTAAAACTGGGTTGATCTTTTATGGATTCTTTCTTTGACTGGTTCTTTGTTTCTTCCCGATCTCCTAATCCCTCTTCTAATTTGTCCTCTAAATTTAAACCCCCATATTATCCAAATATCCCAAGATTATTTATTAGGGATTCTAGGAGGATATTTACATTATGATTTATATCAACGAATTTTTGTTCCAACAGCGAAAACCTCTCCTCTATAAGATCGTGAGCATTATTCATAGATTCGTCGGCCATAATTAGGGTTTTATGAATTTTTCCCAACTGATCTAGATCTCCTAGAAATATCCACAATACACCTAAAGAAAATTTATCTGATACCAATATGATCTATAAACTGTCGTGGATATTCCACTAGATAGCTCATCACAAAATATTTGATAAAATTATATGTAAAATTTGAGATTCTATACTATTACAATTTTATTAGATTTTTGGATCTATATATTTAGTGATAATAGTGCATGCATGTGAATTTAAAAATTATGCAGAAAATAGAGAACGAAAAAATAAAATATCACACTTACATTTGACATAAGATATGATTTGGGAAACCCTTTCGGGAGAAAAACCCAGCTGGAAGGTGAGGCCGCTCCGCTCTCTTTCTATGAATGGAAATATGGTTGTGAGTAAAAATAAGTATGGCCTATGGCCCATGGGATCCTACAATGCACAAATCCTCTCTATGTTCTCTACCTCTTATCCCTCTTGTATATTTTTGATTAATTATGAAACAAATGCACTTGAAATAATGGAATCCCTTTTCCTCCTAGTGGCCTGACTATAACACAACCTAATATCCTACTAGTGGTTAGGTTTTACTACCTTAACTCTTAACCAAAATTACAATATAGACTCTTCTCGAGTCTTCGACATCAAAATCATGTGTCTATCCCATTTTCCATGAATAATGGGGGTTGACATGGCATCCTCTCGAATTATGGTGGTGAAAACAGGAAGGTTAACTTACGAGCGATATAACTTTCACATATGGACTTTGATTGACGTGATTTTTGTGTCGTTGGAAAGGTATTTCTGTGTAGAATAGGAAAAAAAGGTGCAACACGAAAGCAACAAAGTTGAACCCTAAAAAACACCATTTGATGCCTCAAAATGGTTCTAAAAGGTTTCAGAACATGTTTTTCCAAACTGGGTCTCGTGAGTTGATTCCTCTACTTTTTCCGCTATGAAATCATTGAGATGGATGACAAACAATATAATGATCCAATTCGGATCATGTCACGTAAGAAATTTTTCAAGTGGCATGAGGAGGGAGATAACTAATGGGTGAGGTCTCAACAAACAAGTTACTTATCATGCAAATCAAATTTAGAAGGGTTAACCAAAGTTGGATCATCATGTTCATAATCCATGGAATTTGAATGTGACTAAGGAATGATACCAAGAGGATGTGTGAGTGGCTCAAAAAAATCAATAATTATATCCTCCTGGTCATCACATAACATGCAAGGTTCATTCTTATCATGATCCTCTTCATTACATGTAGAATCTCTACTTAGACAATGATATTCTTCTTCAAGTTCTTACTCAATGCCTTTAGAGGAATATAAAAAGGCAACCCTCTTGGAGGGCTATGAAAAAATTCCAGAGGGTATCTTCACAAGTCTTAGTGGTTCATCCTACTACTTGGTTGGAATCTTTGCAAAGAGTTTGAGAAGGCTAAAATATGGTGAATGCCCAAATAAAAAATACCCCATTCATTCCTGGTCCCTATCCCCATCCCATTATTTCTTCCCCAACCAATCTCTCTCCATCATGTTCACTTTTTAAGATACATAAGTTAACCCAATATTGTCAAGTCACCAAATTGTCGTTTTTTTCACCATTCCAAGCACCCAATTTCATTAATTTTATCATACTTATTTAACCATATATTACCCATCTTTCCATTCTTTGTGAATATACCACAATAAAATTTGAAGTTATAATTATTTCACTTTATTTTCGATGAATTGGAAACAATTATTTTTTGTTTTGGATAGTGATGGTTCCTAGCTTGGTTCTTGTAGCTTCTATGTAGCCTCCATGGTTATCATGTGTCACTCCAACTACCAAAATCACAAAACAATATGACTACTAGAAGTGCAGAATGGTCGAGTTGCTAGAAATGCACAAGCTATGCTAATCCATTTGAACTACCAGAAGCATTCGAATTACCAGAAGGTGGGGCACACTATTCCAGTATTTAAACAAGGGTTTGCACATGTTTTAAATTACTAGAATGTCATGTAGTCGACTGCCAATGGTGCATTTGTTAGTTGAGATATTTCTCCACCAAATCAACACAAATCATGACATGGGATTTATTTCTAGTATCAACAATATTATTTTATGTCATTCACATTGCATCCAAGTAGATTATAGAAGGTCCAAGTAAATATTAACAATTCACACAACTCGTGTAAGGCATAATGAAGTCATCAATTCAGGTTCAATTTATGGGAAAACAGAGAAGAACCTAGAAAAAATAAACATGGGTTTTGTTTATAACATCCTCGTTCAATTTATTTGCGAGTCAATTTCCTCCAACCAAAAAGTGTGCAGATTGGGAGATATACATAATTCTTTTAGAGGGTAATTTCTAGTCGTGACCATTGCCTAGCTATGCCCAAACTAAACCACCAGTTACCAGAACACATAATATCAAGCTATTTCCATATTCCAGTTAACATAATGCATCAGATAAATCTATTTCAAGATGGTTTCACACCAAATAAATTGTATGTGGGCATATATTTAGCTCAGGATACTAACAAAACACTATTTTGTCAAATCAAGCGTGATTTGATAAGCCATTTTTGGGGAAAATAATTACAACTCGCCCCCCATATTTTATTATAAATTAATAAGGAAAAATAAGGTTCAAAGGTTGTTAGAGAGGAGGGATAATATTTATTTTGATATAGTGACAACATTTTGGAAGGTTGTATGAACTTGTACTCTGTAATTTCTAGTTGATTAATGAAATTATCCCATTTTTTATTAGTTTTTGAGTTGTATAATCCTACAATTCTCCCAGGAAGGAAGGCGCCCTTGTCCCGAGATGCACTTGCAGAGTTAGATAGTTCTATACCTGTTCTTTAATTTGTTTCATCCACAATTATATCAGATTTAAGTATTTTCGGCTCATATTCCTGTAACTTTTATATCATGGTTTAAAGGTTGTTAGAGAGGAGGGATAATATTTTTTTTGATATAGTGACAACATTTTGAAAGGTTGTACGAACTTATATTCTATAATTTCTAGTTGATTAATGAAATTATCCCATTTCTTATCAATTTGTGAGTTGTATAATCCTACAATGCTCCTAGCCAGGAAGGTTCCCTTGTCCTGGGATGCACTTGCAGAGTTAGATAGTTATATACATGTTCTTTAATTTGTTTCATGCACAATTATATCAGAATAATTATTTCCGGTTCATGTTCCTGTAACTTTTATATCCATGTTTTATTTATTTCATGCATAGTTAGAATGGATCCATTGGTTTAATTCTTGCAATTTCTAGATTTTTGTGTGCTTGTGTGGTGTGGTTTTCAAGGCCCTAGTGTGAGGATTTGTTAACCCAGGGACCCAACTAGTTTCCAAGAGGACACATGGCTCGAACTTAAGACTCCTACGCATTTATTTCATTCATGTGCTGAGTGTGTTTGTTGTTATAGGAATGATTGAACTTGCTAGACACCTTTAAGATGTTGATGAATTGGATGATATTTTAAATAATTATTTATTATTCTATTTATGGGGCATGCAAAGGGTGAATCCATGTTCAATTAATTTACTGTAAAGCATGTTTATAATAGAATGTTGTAGTTTCTTTTGATTTAGAACCAATAAATCTTATTTATGCATCTATTTTACCGGTAACTCATCAGTTCATGTAATCCTGGTCATTAATTTAATGAGAAACAATTTAAGCAATTAAATTGCTCGTCAAATATAAGGAGAAAAAACTCTTTATGGAAATTTTGAAGTACAATTTTGATGATGGAGTTCAAGTTTCACCCTCGAAGGTTGTTCATCCATCCATTCAAGACAATCCACCACCTAATCTACCGATATTGAATCATGGATATTTCCATATGATTTAATTGGTGTTTTACCCCCCAAAGCCTCAAATTGATTGGCCACATTAATCTTTGTGAAAAAATTGTCTTGATTGACAATGCTAACACCCATGGCTTCATTCATCAATGCATAGCCCAAGAAACCAACTATTACATCCATGTTATGAATGACTTTGAAATCGTGATTGCTAATGGAGGTTCTCTGAAATGTGGTGGTTGTTTTGAAGTTGTGAGGTTTCAAATGGGTGTTTATTCCTTGAGAACCCACATGTTTTCTACTAAAATGGGTGGTTGTGACCTTGTTTTGGGATATAAATGGTTATAAACACTAGGTCTCATTACCATGTACTTCTATGAGTTAACATGAGTTTCTAGCAGAAAGGGAATAACTACACCTTCAAAGAAATTACAGTCATTTCTCCAAATTTCATTAGCTCCCATCATAAGGAAAAGCTTCTTAAAATACGGGATCCAAGAATTGGTGCTCAATTCCAAGCCATTTAAGCCTTTCATACACCTTCACATTGGTGGGCCTCGATATCACAACAAGAATGTTGAGACTCCCAAGGCTATCAACTTTAATTATAAACCTAGGCTTCGTATGAATTTAAGAGGTGACAATGTTAAATATACATTAGGTCAAGTTCTACTCATGCCACCTTTAATAAATGGACTAGATCAAGGCATACAAAGACCACTCTTTCAACTAGCTCAAGCATGAAAAGAGAGAGTTATATTCTGATTGCAGGAATGGAAACATTATTCTACTTGCAAAAATGGAAATGCTATTCATCCAAATGTAAAGGCTAACCCTAATTACAAGAATGTAAATATTGTGTTATTTATAGAAAATGAAAATACTAATCTACTTGTAGAACGTAAAATCTATGCTATTTGCAAGAATGTGAACATTAGTCTAATTTCATAATGTGAAAATCTGCTTTGAACAAGAAATTAACTTATGAAATAACATTGCTTCTAATTGAAATCATAAAGAAACATAAATTCAATGAAACAAACGTAATCTACTTTAGATTATTAAATCACCCTTTTAATCAATGTACTCAAATAATATTAGCTTTAGTGATAGAGTCTATTATCACATTTGTTAAGTTTGAATTTTTTAAAATGCTCACAATTGCAGTATCAGCGAAAAAATAGTAATAAACAGGGAAAAACTTTATTGATGGGATTATCAATGTTATTGTTATTTTGAATTTTTTTTTAAATACGTTGACAACGAAAGTGTCAACATTATCGCATGTTTGAAATTGCATACAAAAGAGATTTCGCGGATAACTAGGGTATCAACGCCAAAATGACGAAATTCAAATCTTTGTTTTATATTGCACTGACATATTCCACATCAGGTAAAAAAGGTAATCATTTCGCAAACATGCTCTGTTAGATCCGAAAAGATAGATCATGTGCTAAAGGGATCGTTTTCATCGCTGAAGAGTTGTGTGGGTTTAAATTTCATGATCGAAGGGCTAAACCCTTTATATTATACAGTCAGTCAGTTATCATGGTACATAGACAAACATGTTTCTTAATAAATTACCACATATAGAAAGTCACCCGCATCAATTATGACTTTGTTATCATTTATGCTAAAAAAACTCGTTTTGTTGAGTTCTCATCAGAGATCAAGGATCAAATCCCAATCCCATATATATGTGTGTTCATTAGGTTGCAAAATAGAAATGGGGAAAAGTAGAAAGTTGAACAAGAGCAAGTCGAAATGGCCT
The DNA here is from genome assembly GCA_034641835.2 of Pinus albicaulis. NCBI lineage: Eukaryota > Viridiplantae > Streptophyta > Pinopsida > Pinales > Pinaceae > Pinus > Pinus albicaulis. The sequence goes on from CM076576.1 coordinate 63,876,806, forward strand.
GATGTTCTTGAGGTATATTCGGAGATCCAACAATGGTTTCGGCAGGTCGGATGGAAAGAAATATTCAAGTAGTGCACATATTTTCACAATGAAGTGGCCCGAGAATTTTCCCAGGGCTTTTATGGACAACGAGTAGAGGTTGGGGGAATTATTTTCAGGCAAAAAAGGAATTAATATCTGAGGTTACATATTTGCCCAAAAATGGAGAGAAATATTTCAGAAGCCATATTTTGTCTGGAGTTGATGTGCCTTTCTTTTTAAAGGACGAATTCAAAGAAAATAAATGGAGAGCAGGGGTGCAGAGGTCATGGTTAAAATATGAATGGAACTAGTTTCTTTGGATCACTCAGTCCTATTTTACCTATGAGGGAAGCTATAACCTTTTCAACCTGTATCATTTCCATTTTCTGGCTAATTTGTTAGGTCAATTAAGAATTAATGCCTCGTATTTCTCGTTAGAAAGTTTAAAGCATATGGTTGCTCGAGTTCAAGCGAGAACATACCCATATTCACATTTTATTTACCATAAATCTCTGATAAAGCTATTAATTTAAAGTTAGCTAAGGAAAACCAGGAGAACTTGGGAGAATTTTATATTTTTGGGAAGTTTTCAACCTCAACCTGCTAAATCTAAAAGGTGTAGGAAAAAGGGTAGTAAGAAGGAAGCCAAACAAGTGAAACACCTTGAAACAAAAGCCTCATCTCAAAGAACTTCTGCAGTACAAACAAGAATTTAGAAAATTTTAGAGAAGACCTCTCCTCCATTTCCTTAATTACCTAAAGTTTATAATAGAAAGAGTGATAGGCTCAAGAAGACACAACAAACCCCTCGTCCTATTGAAATCCTACCTACAGGTAGCCAATTGCAAGAGAAAACTAAGGGAAAGATGATTGAGCCCCAAAATGAAAGAGCCTCAACTGAGAAAGAGCCTACCTTGTTTTAAATGTTTAAAAGGGGGGGGGGAACCCCACACTAGGCCCTGGAACAAGCTAAGATTGAATATCAAGTTAAAAAAAAACCCAGAGCTTGCGAAGGAATTCATATATGTGGATGATATCCCACTAAGAGAGCTGATTATAAACAAGGAGAGAGATATTGTTTCGAAAATACCAAAGAAAACAAAGGTTTCCAAGAAGGGAACTCCAATGGATACTAGAGAAAGTAAAAGACAAAGGATGGCCAATGTGGATGTTCTATTAGAGGCATATAGTACCCTTAGCTTAAAACTGATTTTTAATCTTTTGAGTGTTTGACCCCTCACTGTCAAAATGAAATTTTGGTCTTCAACTGACAAAGTTCTTGTCAACATTTTAGCACAGGAAAATTCGGAGGAGTGCTGACAGTATCATTGTCAGTGCATTTTGGAGAAACATTTGGAGGAAAGCGCTGACGTTCATCCCGTCAACATAATTATCAGTTTTCGACTGCTAAAAGATGATAGTGGGATTATCGGCGATCGCAGGAAAGGAACCAGGATTATCGGCGATAGCGAAATTATGAGCGAACACAAGCTATGCAACAGAAATAAATTTTTGAAGGAATGACAAGGCGTGATTCCCAACAAAGGAGGCAGAACAACGATGCTCTTTTCAGCCGCTGTTTTTAGCCCAATTTACAACAAGTAACTTTGAGTAGATGCATATATGTTTTAAAAGACATTTTACATGCATGTACTTAATGATATACACTATTATTTTTAGATTATTGTAATTAAGGATAAGCTAGAAATTTGTTTTAGCTATTGTATTTTCTATATAAACAATTTTTGAAGAATGAAAAAGGGTTGGAAATTTGAAATATTTCCATTTTTATGTACTCTGTGATCATATTATAATAAATTAGTATATGTGAGAAGTTTGTAGAAATTCCTGTGTCATAATTCCCTGTCAGTCTCTTGGTTTTTAATATTTTCTTCAATGTTTGAATGTTAAGTGATTAGAAATTGGAATTCATATTTTTGTGCTCCATTTTCTTTATATTTAGATATTTAAATACTTTTTTTTTCACATAAACATCACACTGATTTCCTTTACTATCATCCAACTTCCTAAAAAAATTCAAAGGAATTGTCACTATCTCACTTTTGTGATGTTTTATCACTAAACCTATGATTATATAAAGATGATTGGGTCAGAGTCCATGCCCAATGGTGAAATTTTCCTACAGTCCAACCAACCTTAATTTTTCTTAAATAAATACGGCCATAGGACATATTTCAAACCTTATACCACTGTGAACTTGGGTAGCTAAGTTTTAGGGAGAGATCCCTCTCCAGGTTGAAGGGTTAGCTTTCAACCTAAAAGCGGTTTGAGGTTACCTTAGAGTTTTTCCTACAACCAGGGTTTTCTCTAAGTGATAACAGACTCCATGTGCATTTCATAAGAAAATCATCGCTACTATTCAAATTTGGAAATCTGTCATGTAGCCCTAATTGCAGAGTTGTGTTGTAGTGAAGAAAGGGCAGGTCTAAAGTGGTCTTTGGTCCTCCTAAATCATAGGGTCAGAGCCTATGGGTCATTATTCAAACCAAAGAGACAAAAATAAAGCGTATGGAAAAAATATGGTCAATTTTACATGGTGCTATATATTTCTACATGATTTCTACAGGATTTCTACAAGATTGGCCTATTTTAATACAGGATTGGATCTGTGAGCATATTGAGGGTGGAAAATGTGTTATAAAGGCGGGAAAGGGTAGATGAAGGTACATGAAGGTTTTATGAGACTCTTTCCAAGACTAGCACCTCTTACAGTCCCATCTTTCACAAAATAAAATGCACATGGTGTCCTTCAATGCCCCATAAATATAGTTTCAGTGGCATATTTTTTAGGGCATTAGGAGACTATCATGATAAGTTTTACCTTGAAGTGTCTTCCCATTAGGTAAGGTCACCATTTCTTTAGTGCATGTATTATTGCCAACATTTCCTTCTCATAAATAGCTTTCTGTAAATACTTTCCTTTGATTGGACTACGTTCAAAACCAACGGGTCTTCCTTCTTGCATTAAAATAGCACCAATTCCATTTCTTGAGGCATCACATTCCAAAATAAATGTTTGTGTGAAGTTTGGCATAGCTAAGACTGGTGCTAGGCATATTGCCTCTTTAAGATGTTCAAAGGCCTTAGTTTCTTCAGGAGTCCATGAAAATGCAGCTTTCTTCAATAATTTTGTTAGAGGTGCTTCTATTCTCCCATAATTCTTAACAAACTTGTGATAATACCCTATTAACCAAAGAAATCATCGCAACTGCTTTATGGTTGTGAGGACTTTCCATTCCTTAATGGCTTTAATTTTTTTAGGGTCTACCTTAACACCCTCATGAGATACAATATGACCTAGATATTCCACCTCTTGTACTCCAAAGAAACATTTGGATGTTTTTGCATATAATTGTTTCTCCTCCAATAGTTTGAGCACCCTATAAAAATGTTGAACATAATCCTTCCAAGACCTGCTATAGATTAGTATGTCATAAAAAATACTAGCACAAATTTTCTAAGGAAGGGTTTGAAAATGGAATTCATCAACCCATGAAATGTAGAAGGTACATTGGTAAGGCCAAAAGGCATGACCAAATATTCATAATGACCCTCATGAGTTCGAAATGTTTTTTTCGAAATATCTTTAGTATTCATTCTAATTTGATGATATCTTGAACGAAGATCCAACTTGGCAAAATAAATTTCTCCTTGTAATTCATCCAATAATTCATCAATCACAGGAATGGTAAATTTATCTTTAATAGTGAGCTTATTGATCTCCATATAATCCGGACACATGCGCCATGATCCATCCTTCTTGTGCACCAATACTACTGGAGCAGATAAATAACTTTGACTAGGTTGAATTATACCATCCTCTAACATTTCTGCAAACATACGTTCAATTTCGCTCTTTTGGACATAAGGATATTTGTAAGGCCCGATGTTTGGAGGAACACCTACTAGAATCAAATGAATAGCATGATCATGATCATGAATAGGTGGGAGTCCTTTGGGAGTTTCAAACACCTTGGAATGATTGTCCAAGACTTTTTGGAGATCTGGAGAAATAGATGATTTTTATGTTGGAACTTCTAGTGAGCATAATTGTGCAATTATGCCTCGTTGTTCTTTCTTCAGAAGCTTTGTCATGACATTAGAGCTTATTATCTTTCCTGGCTTCCCTACGATACCCCGTAATTTTTTTTCCTTTCCTTCCAAAAAAAAATTCAAGAAAAGTTCTTGAAAATTAAAAGCTACCATCCCTAAAGATTGTAACCATTGTACTTCTAGTACAACATCAGCACCTCCCACTGGAATGGAAAACATTGGACTATTCAATACATATTCCCCCATGGTTAGCTTGATATTATGGCATTTTCCAGAGAAATTTATAGTTCCTCCATTTGCAACTATCACTTGACATTCTGGTGTTGGGTATAGGAAACAATTCAATTCCTTGGCTACCTTACAATGAATAAAATTATGGGTACTACCCGAATCAATCAACACTATTACCTTTTTCTTCTTGATACGTCCTTATATCTTGAGAGCTTGAGGAGTGGTAATTCTTGCCCATGCATTACACGATATGGTTGGACTCATTTCTTCTTCTTCTAGGGTTGGTTCCTAGTGTATATCCTCTTCTTTTAAATTTTCTGGTTCATTTTCTTCCTCCTCTTCACAATATATGTAAAATAATTTCTCCTCAACACACTTATGACCTTTAGTGTATTTTCTATCACAACTGTAGAAAATCCCTTTTGCTCTTTTTTCTTCCAATTGTTGTGGTGTCAACCGTGTAGGTTGTGGAAGTCTAGGAGTAACAACACTTCCACCTTTATATATGTGAGTGGTAGGCTTCCTTGTCGCCATAATTTTACATTCAATTTCTCTTTCCAACCTAAATGCCTTCTCCAATGAATCGGGTTCCCAAACACGAACTTCATGTTGTATGTTATCCTTTAAAGTCCCTATGAAGGCATCAATCATGTATTCCTCTAGAATATCAGTTACCCTTATATTCAATTTTTGGAAGTCCTCAATGTGCTCCACCACTGAACCCTTTTTTTCAGATTTATCAATTGGCTAAAGAAGGTGTTTCTCTTTGTATCCTCATAATGTGTTGTCATTTTCTCCATAAAAATTAACCAAGTGACAATTTCTTTATGGGAGCAAAGCCATCAATACCATACAAATGTATTTTGTTCTAAATGTAAAGTTGCAATGCATACCTTTTGTGTGTTTTTCACATTATTGAGATCAAAATATTGCTCCATCTGTAGTATCCATGTTACGGGATCCTTGCCATCAAAATTCCTCATACTCATATTTGGAATATGGTGGTTCTTCAATCCAATATTAGAAATTATGAAATCACGATTAACATTTATTTTTTCTCATCATGAGTTTCCTCTACTATCTTTTTGCCATTAGGAATCATTTCTTGTATTAACCTTGTCATCAAACCTTCCATGTATGCTTTTATATCATTCTTCATGTCTTCCATGTTGTATTTCATTTTTTCATCGATATTAGCTTCCATGTCATCCATCTTAGCTTCCATGCCATCCATGCCATTCTTCAAACCATCCATGCCTTTCTTCAAACCATCCATCTTAACTTCCACACCTTTCTTCAAAACTTCCATTTCATTTTTTGTTGCTCTTTGCAAGAGAGAAATTTGGTGCACTTGCCCTTGTAATTTTGATATGTCATGTTGTGCTTCTTCCTCTTCATGAGTCATAGTAGAGCCTTCTGAAAGCTTAATGGGTGCCAAATTCTTTTTAGGTGGAATTTTAGAACCCAATACTGATATATATGCTTCAATATGCCCTTGGAATCACTTAAAACTAATTTTTCACACAAGACTTATGCAATTTGGAAAAAACACACACACACACACACAAACCTTTTTCTTGCTTTTGAGGAGCTCGATATTGAAACTGAATTATCTCTGTGATTTCGGATCTTCAATATTTGAAATTTGGCCTTGTAGTATCCCTTTGAATCTTATTTCGAACATTGTGGGTCTGACCTGATTTGGATTCTTCAAGACAAATTTATGCCCAATCTCCCACAATAACCTAATTAAGGACTGGTTCAATAGAGAGAACTTGTACAACGTGCCACATGTTATTGTTTCCTCCTTCGGCTTTGAAATTGATACCCAATAAACTAAATTATGTGTACTTGTGGCCACCTTTTACAGAATTCCAATATAACCCTCAGAGAGAGAGTTATGAAGATATTGCCACGGTCACCTCTTTGAGATGAAATTCGGGAGCCTGAAAAAATCCTAACTTCCACAACTCATATATCCAAAAATACTGCGAACCAAGATCTGACATTTTTGTCGAAAGTTCCTCTGGATTTTTGGCTTCTCTCTGTAAAAGTTTCATCTTCTGAACCTTCATAGAAAAAATGTTATAGCGCAAATTCCACGATGACCTATTCTAGGTGAAATTCAGGAGCCTGAAAAAACCCTAAATTCCACATATCATGTCTCTGAAAATATTGTGAACCAACTTCTGAAATTTTTTTACGACATTCCTCAGGATTTCGACTTCACTCTATAAAAATTTCATCTTCTGAACCTTCGTAGAAAAAAAATTATAGCGAAAATTCCACGCTAACACGTTTGAAGCAGAGAAACCCTAGAATCCAAAGCTCTGATACCAAATGTTATGAAACTAGCTCCAAAATTAGAAGAAAATAGAGATCAACGCCTTAGAAATTAGCCACTTCGAGGGTGAAACCTCCAATACATTAAATAAATGAACAATTCTTGGATGATACAAATGACAAAACCTCCTTTCTATATATAGGAGTCCATGGGGCCACAATATAATCCTAGTCGACCTAACAATAAAATGTAAGGGCACAATAATAACAATAATGGGGTTACAGGGGTACAAAAATAAAAATAAGGGGGTTACACTAACAACAATAAGGGACTATACTAGTAATATAGGGACCTAACATGAAGAGGAAGAGGTTGATGATGTAAAAAGAAACGTAGGAAGAGTGTGTCAACCATGCAAGCCACTATTAGTACTTGCACACCAAACAAGCAGACCTTTTTTTTGCACTTGAAAAGAATGCCAAACCAATGATCAAATTATAGAAAAATGAACTAAACAAGAAAGTATGAGTTGAATTTTATGAAACCAAACAACAATAAAGGATGAGTTGAATTTTATTTCAATAAAAGAAAATCGAAATTGCACCATGCATCTGACCTACATCCATGAAATATTAAAGAAGAATGTGACTTAACTCCTAAATATGAAAAAACAGAGTATGTAAAGGATTATTGATCTAAGGTATAAAAATATTCAAAGGAAAATAACCACACATTTTTAGCTTGCTACTGCATACTCTTCAACCACACTTCCCATTAGAGAGATGGTAACTAGACTTGCAAAAATATTTTTTGCCAGAAAAATTATACTAAGAAAGAAAGAAATGCTGGTACTAAATGTAATGCATAGATAAGGTACAAAAAGAGAGACTAGAGCCTTTGGGTTGGGCCATAACCCAAGGGGACTCAACCCTATGAAGCAAACTAAAAAGTGAGAAAACAGTAAAAATTTCATTGACATAAGTAAGGTTGGAGTACATCATGCAAAGGAAAATGAAAATGACATTCTCAAGCCCCTAGCTCTTAGTTTCTCTTCTATGCACCAAAAATTCAAATCCTATTGACCCCTTCAACTTTCTTATTTATACAAAGATGGCTGAGGGGAAACCTCCACGGAAAGAGGATTGCTTCCCTCCAAAATATTCAAAAAAGTGGATCTAGATCCCTTAAATCCTCACAATTACTTGAGTGCATTAGTTGTTAGTAGAACTAGAGCTAAAGTGAGTGATTTTAGGGACCAAGTCAAGTTGAAGGGGAGTAAATGTAGCAGACAAGCCTCCTACATCTCCTCTAGCTACCTCCAATGTGCCTCTACATAGTAAATGCACTAAAAAATTATCTTTTTCCTAGATATTAACCACATTAGGCCAAAAAGTATGAAAAAAATCCTTTAGTATCCCTATTAACCAAATTATAGCAAAAAATATGTTACTCAATGTGAGAAAAGAAGAAATTATAGGTTGGAGGAGAGAAAAATGGGCCTTAGTATGCTTATTGATGGGGCCCATCACCACCCCCCTACTGAAGGTGATGCTCACCCCCTGAGCAACTTACTCACTGATTTGTAGCTCATGCATGGCCGCAGTGGCCTTTATGACATCCCAAGGCACCTCAGATGGTGTGCCCTCTTGTTGATAAAAACCTGCATGTTACTCTATGGTTGCCCATTCCCTTTTTTCATCTGCTTGATCTCTTCTTTCTTGTAAGCCTAATTACAAGGGAGGAATGAGATTTATCCCTATCCAATTGATCTTCAACCATTGAACAATTATTTTTTAGAATGGGGTTCTCTCTAGGGTGGTCCTCAAACTTTCAGGGGAGTGGTACTCCCTGATTTGCGAACTGTGGGACAAATCATGCCATATTCTTTGGAAATCCTACAAACCCTTGGTCCCCAAAAGCCTAAAAATATCTTCAAAATGGAGGGTGGCTTGTTCTTATTTTTCTAGGTAGCGAGGGGCTAATTCGGCTCTGGACAGATAATGTTATGGTTTCTTATGACAATCTTAGGACTTTTTTTTTCCAAAGAAAAAATAGAAATTTTTATAAAAGTAAAAAGTTACATCGTAGATGCCGCAGAATTCCATATGAAGCAACGCCCAAAAGGGCAAAAGGTTACACTGACCAATAGTAGGCCCTAAACATGGCCAGATGCAAGCAACAAAGATGCGTCAAAACAAAACAGCATAGGAGGAAAGAAAGAAAAACAGACAACCCAGAAAAGAATAGAAATCCCAACCACCAGAGTGGAGAGAGAGCCATGCAGATCATGCTTTTCTTCCTTTTTTCTTCTCTACTTTACTCCATTCACCTTGTGATGGCATGGTGGAGACAAGGAAAATATGATTATCTACTACTTGGGTTCCATTGTCCTTATCTGAATCTGAGTTATCTGAAATATGATGTCGCTTATTCCCACAATTTCTTGTGTCCTGTGGATTCATGTCTGACTATTTTAGAAGAGTTTGTAGATCAAAATGATCTATTGAAACATTTCCTTGTACCTCTGGTTCATTTGTTGTCTAATTGTTTTCCATGGGGATAGTTTCGTCCTCTTCTTCTTCCAGATCCTCCTCTGGCATAGGTGGGCGATATTTCCAACCTTTGTTTTGTTTCCCACTCTTCTTCTTTTTTATGTTTTCTTTCTTGGCATCAGGACATGTTTTTTGTAAGTGTCACATCTTCCTACAAATTCTGCATCTGAATGCAGTGTTTTCATATTCTAGAGGTTGCAATCAATTTTGTTGCTTGTGGATCATCAAGATTCTTTCCAATAATCCTTTTCTAATATCTACTTCCGCACAGATGTGCATGAAAGTGTAGATTATCTCTTCTAATCTCTATATATCAGTTTTTATGTATCGCCCAATGATTTTCCCAATACCTTCAAGAACCTGGTCGTTCCATAAGTGAAGGGGAAGATTGTAGAATCTGACCCATACTGGCATTCTAGTGACTACCATAGTGTTTGCATCAAAATCTGGGAACCATGGGGTGATGAAAAGGCTTGTAGATTCCCAAAACCATGGTCCTTCTTGTATAGCAATATCTCTGGCCTCCAAGGATTGAAATTTTACAATAAAAAACCCTTTCTAGCATAGTTGAATTTCACAGTCTGTGGTCCAGTTTGTAAAAATACAATAGAAAAGCTCCATTGGTTTAGGCCAAAAGCAGTTAAAACGACATATTATCACGTGTGATTCATATGTCGTGTAGTGTTCCTCTGTTTCCGGATTGTCTATCTTCAAAGATGGTGTTTAGCCCAGTTATTCTACTATGTATGGTCGTGGGGAGTTTCCATCTTGTTCTGGAGGTACTATTGTAGATTTTTTTTCCAGCCTATAAGATATTGTTATAGGATGGGCCACCATTAGTTTGATCCTGTTTTGAGAATTTTTCCCCCTTTCAACCTCTACAGCTTTAGATTTTTCCAGATCCACGGCACCCCCTCTCAAGCATAGGTTAAGGGTTACGGTCAACCCTGAAGCAATAGAGTGGTCCTTCATAGACCAGCAGCCTTGAAGCGACCGGCCTCCACTGAACAGAGATTACAGTTGAATAGGGTAACCCATCAGCGCCATAATTTTTTGTTTCAGGTGAAACACTCTATCTGATTCATGTACCCATAATAAAATATTTTTACCCATAGGGGGCCTAATAAATATTTCAAAACAAGAGGGGATTACCTGTTCCATGGATTCTGGATCCGATATGATATATTCAATAAATTATGTTTCTGGAGTCTGATATCAGAAGGCTCTGAGTAATGATTTGTGGTTGTGAAATGAACAGTGGAACATAAAGAACATGCCTCCATAGAGAGGGCAAGGAACCAATGTCCACTCACACCCTAGGTTATCGAGGGGCGTAATATATATGAAGATGGCATTTTCCCCCAGCCAAAGCCCGAACAAAAGGGCTAGAAGACTGCGCCCCACCCCAGGCCAGAAATAGGGCATGCCCACCATGAAAGTATCCATAGATTCAAACATCGGGGAGGAAAGACAGTGATCCAGTTGCCTGAGGACGGACCTACGGCATTGAACAGCCAAAGTCTAGATGCATCGTGAGGAGCCACGGAAAGGGACCAACACCCAAAAAAATATCACTTCATTCCCGAGAGTGTAAGAGTTCCACATAAAAAACCCCTTCTGCCTCACCAACGGGAACGGGTGCTCTAGGGTCCAAGGGACGCTCGCATTATCAGTGCCACGTCCGTCTAAAAATGCATATGTCGATATCAGAACCTCTCTTCACCCATAATGACTAAGTCCCACTGTCTGGTGCAGGTTTCTTCTATCGCAACAAGACCAAATTTCCAAGTTTCTGATTCTGTGTAGGTCCGAAAGGTTTAAAGTGGTGGAAAAATGAAGGTAGGTCATATTCTGAAGCGGTCGAGCATGAAAATCCCAACCCTCCAACGTCTGACATCTCTCGTCCTCACTCTTCACAGACCTCTGTTCTGGCACATATCTGGTCTTAGAAAACCCTAACGACACCATTTTCACTCAGCAACCAACAATCTTGGTACTTATTAACTATACTTTGAAGTATAGAGGGTCACTTTCTTCCTTGGCCATAACCTTCTTCACTTCCTTAACCCTTCTTTATTCATGAAGAAGCCAAGAGGCTAGGGCCATTAGTTGTGCATCTCCCAACCTTGAATTAGCGTTCCAAAGGTTCATGTTTGTGACGATCATGTTGTGCACATATAATTCGGCCAATTTGGACCTATCTTCAATACTTACCTATTGGTGAAAGTTAATGAACTTCCTATAATCCTAAAATGGCAGAGATCCATATGGCGTTGACTTCTTGATTTGAAATTACATCCATTTTTCTTTAAGGAAGATGGCATATGATTTGGAGGGTTTCCTGCACTAGATGGCTTCCATGTGCAAGCTTTCCATGGTGGCAAGTTGTGTTTCCCTTTCCTATAGTTGCTCTCTTATCCTTTGATTTTCTAGTTGCAATTTCTCCCTCATAATTGATCCCTTTAATCTCAAGTCAAACATCTCCTTATCCATATGCTTCATCCTTTCCTCCATGAAACCTACATCCTCAACTTTCTTTGACTTAGAAATATGCATCCTCTGGTAGGTTCAACTTCTCTCCTTTTCTAACTCAAAGAGGATGGGGATTGCAAACTTTTCAAGTATAATGAACCCCTCTTCCTAAAACTTGTAATAGGATCAAAGATAAGGATGTGGATCAGGCTCTTGGAGTCCTTGTGGACCTTATTCTCCCTATTTAGGTGTTTTTGTCCCATAATTTAGCAGTTTCTGCTTATTTTGTAGCAATTTCGTCCTTTCCTATACTTGTGTAGTTTTTGCTTGGATTTTCTTGGTTGTGATTTCCCTAGTGTTTGGCCTTCTTATGTATTTCTAAGGTTGTTTTCCCTCGACTTTGATGGAGGTGACTTCCTCAATTTTCCCTTTGCCTCTTCCTAACTCTCCTTTTTGGTGGCTAACATATTCCTCAATTGTGATTGGGACTATTGAAGGAGGTGGCTAACATATTCCTCCTTTTGAAGTATAAGGGGCCCTACTTGGGTTGCTTCCTCTTGGGTTTGATGGGTGTACTGAGGGCTACTAGGATGGAAACCACCTCTTGTTCTACCTCCCTTCTTGAGAGGCTTACCTATTGCCATTTTTTCTCTTCTTCTAAGGTATGGAGGGCTCCCCAAGGATCTCCTTTTATACCTTTGGTTTCCCTTCCTCTTTTTTCCTCTATTCTCCAGCTTCTTCTTCACTTTCCTCCTTATTCTCTTCAACCTCTTCTTCCTCTTCTTCAACTTCTTCTTATTTTTCTCATTCTTCCTTAGCAACACTATATTTAGTGGTCTCTTCATGTTTTGCTAGAGATTGAGCTCGAGTCTCGATGAAGGCCTCCCTATCCATGTCCATAAAATCATTCCATAACACAAAGCTCTTGAGGTGACTTAAGGAATTGATAAAGATGAGCCTTATGAGGCCATGATGGGAAATGTATTGGTTTTTCCCTTCTCGCACCCTCTGGCTCATTTCAATCATAGACTGAAGAAGAAAATGTGGAATATTGAGCTTGCTTGGGATGGGAAATTATGTTTGGAACCTTAGCTAATAGATTAGCCTAAACTGATAGGCATACACAATGCTTAACCTTCCTTCACAAGATATCCACTTTAGGATGTTATAAGCCACTTCACCCCATGGTTAAGGAAGGCCCTCCCTTCTAACTCCATTGTTGTCTTCAACTGGCTTTTCTTCAGGGAGGAATATTTTTTTCATTGTTGTGATAGATTCTACCTTATCTTCCTTGCCCCATATAAATCATAAAGGTATGGTGGTCACTCTATTAATGAGATATGCATTCAAATGGATGGAAAGTCCCCTTAAAATAGTGGTGGCACTGTCTTCCCCTTGAGAGTGAAGGGCCATGGAAAATTCATGGGTTATCTCATAATCATACCCTTTATTTTTCCAAAGAACCCCATATATTGGTGGCTTAGGAATATATATCTAACATGAGGTTGTCACATGTATTTTGTTAGTGTTTTTGGGCTCCATTCTATTGAAACCCCCTCCCATGTTTCCTATTGTTGCTTCCTGAGGTGTTCTCAAAGAATTTTTTGTGAAGGGTTATGTTCTAAGAAACCTAGGATTTCAAGATAGGGGTGAGAGGTTTGGTACTCTTCTTCTCATAAAATGGTAGGATAATTGCATGCCAAACTTCAAGTAAAATACCTCTACTTCCACCTTGCCTCCCTCATATTGGAAAAAAAAGGACTTTTTAAGAGAAATTCAATTTTGCAAGGGTTTTCTATAGGATGTATGTACATGCATAATTTAATCAAAGTGTTTCATTTCTTTTACCATGGAATGTAAGGGGAAAACTACTTACCCTTACCTAGATTATTTCTTCATGATTATGGGGGTCTGGAGGAAAATTCTTGTTTATTCAAACCCTATTCCATGTCTTGACCCAATCCTGTAACACTGTTCTGCAATCCTGTAGCAATTTTTTGCAATCTTGTAGCAACTACCTATGATCCTATAACACCTACTATTTGACCATGTAGATTCTATGTAGCACCCTAGGGGACCCTTGGTAATAACTAGCTCAAATATCGATGTCTCAGTGGGACTCTCTTACTATTTTGGGAATGATTTTCTTGATACAAATGAAATATAGCTTGTCCTTTTTATTTCCTCTTGTGGTAGTGGGATTAGCATACTTTTTGACCTGGCCCCTACCTACCATCTATGTATTTCCTCTTTTGGACCATTGGCCCCAATCCTTGTAATTATCACCCTCTCATTTTTTAATTTTCCATGTCGCATGGAAGGGTGAGTTAACTACACTTTAACTATTCGAGGATGGCCAAGTTTAATTTCCACCTCCAACCTATAAAACTCATTCCTCATTCATTACAAACACTTTTGAGCCATTATGCACTTAAAGGAAGAGGAGAGGAGTGTCATACCTAAGCCTACCTGATGATGTCAAGGTGTTGTTGATGCTTGCATGCTACTTCTCGATAGTGATCAATACGCTGGCCTCCAGAGATGATACCTTTCATGATGTTTGTTTCATGCACTGTCCCTTTCTCTGAAAACAAATAATTTTTATGGGTGTTCTCTGATAGGTGCCTGATTGAGTGAGGCCTACTGATGCAAGTTATTCAAGTGATGGATCAACCTGCTACTGTTGGAAATGAACAATGACCTTGTAGCTTCTCCTCAAGAGTGGTATGACTTCCCAAGATCTCAAGGATGGTCTCTCAATGCTTCAATATTACTAATTCTTCATTCTAGTGTTTTCAAGTGTCGTCGACTGTGGTTCTGTAGGGTTTGTGCAGGCTACTACAAGATTGGATCCTTTCCTATAGCAGTCACAAATACCCTTCCAAAATCACAAAATCCTTATTGAAATGCATTTAGAAGCTCGGATAATTCATGGTGAGCTCATTGACAGGGACTAGAAACTTTGATTGTGGTGAAAACGTGTGGAAGAAGGGGTGGAAATGGAGTTTTTCATGAACAAAGATGAAGTTTTGGATTGAAAATTTTATAAATGGTGTGGATGAAAAATGATGGAGGTGTGGTGGATTTATCCTTTCATTCCCCCAAGGAAAACACGAGAACTTTCCCATATCCTTCAGTTGATCTTGATCCTGTAGCAATTCTGGTCAATCCTGTAACACAACAAGATTGAGGCAAAATTGAGCAAAATGGGTTGTCGAATGATGGAAGAATATATGGAGATGGGTGAATGATAAAGGAAATGCATGAGGCTAGCTTGGGAGGTGGAAAAGTGGAATGTAGAACCTTTCTTCCTTCGATTATTGTCCCTTTGACCATGACTGGAACCCTGCAAAAACATTTGTTAGCAGAACTAGTGTAAGGGCTCCTTTGCTTCTGTGTTGCTTCCTCCTTTTTTTTTCTTTTTTTTTTTGGTTTTTTTTTAGGCTTGCACACTGCCTCTAAATAGGTTTTCAATTTAAAATCCTGCCCCAGGTGCCTCAAAGTATTTTTTCACCTGGGGATATTTTCATTTATTTTTATTTTTCTACTCATGGGTTTCCTCAAGGAGGTTTTCACCTAGACCTTTTTATTTTTTATTTTTTCTCTTTTTTATTTTATTTTTTATTTTTTTCTTCTTTTTTTGATCAAAGGTTGGATGAACTGAGGGTTGTGAGGCCACCAACTACATTCATCTCCTTCCTTATTGAGCTTGTAAAATCCTCCTTTGATAGAGGCTTCTTGTACAACTTTAATAATTAACCATTAACAATCAATGGAATGTCTTCTTCATCAATTATTCTTATTTGGACATATCCATTCTGTTAGCCCCTTATAAATTCCTTGACAAGCAAGCAAGGGGCTAATTTGTTTTATGAGCCTTCAAGGAATGCATTTCTCTTGAAAACACATCATCCTTGAAGCCTTTTCATGTTCCTTGCCCTTTGACTGTTCCCCTCTGTTGTTCTTGAGTAAATAAGCCTCACTGATGATAAAAAATTGTGCTTCAAAAGGCCTTTATTTGCCCCTTGTATCCCTGCAGATTGTCCCATTTCACCCCTTTTTTCCTCTTTTCGAAGTCCCCTTTCCATCCCAAAATTTCTCCCTTATTCCTCCTAAATCTCCCCAGAATCCCCTTTGAATTCTACCCTTACCCTTTGTTTGGCCAATTCCCCCTTTTTTTCCCTTTATCGTTCCCCTTCCTAACCCCAAATATCGCATTAAAAGGGGTAAAAACCCACTTTTTAACTTTATAATAGGGCCTAGCCCCTTTTCTGCCAGTCCCTAACCACTTCCCCTCATGACCCACACCCAGGACCAAGCGTTTAAGTCCCGGGCGCTCATCACAATCGGAGTTGTCAGAGGGGCAGTTTCCTTTGTTACATTGAAAAATCCTGATGCGATGAGTTTTTGTTAATCAATGCCCGCGATGTTTTCTACACTGTCGATCTGCTATTCAGATCCAACGGCTCAACGTTGATCGCATCATCGCCCGTCGCCCCTCTCCATTTCCCTCCGATTGAATGTGGGTCATTGATTTGTTCCAAGATCCAACGGCCAGCACTCAATCGCGCGCCCGCCCCAATCGCAATCGCATTTTTTAATCACAGTCACCTTCCGCCCTTTGCGATTGCGATTATCCCGATCAAATCACAATCATCCATCTGTTTCAAGATCCAACGGCCCGGCGCTAATCGCTCCATCACAATCGCATTGTCCAACCGCATCTCCTCTTCTGCACCTCCCGATTGCGATTCCCCAATCCAATCTGAGTTGTCCATCCCTCCCCGATCCAACGGTTCAGATTCATCCTGCTCCCCTTCCATTGCTTCTCTCCATTATCCCACCGACTAAATTTGAGCCGTCGATCTAGCCCCAGGATCCAACGGCCAATGCTTAATCGCCCCATCCTTCCAATCGCAATCGCAAGTTTTGGAATGTGTCACCCCTGCCCCCCCGATTACGATCCTTCGAATTCATCTCGACCGTCCGTTGGATCTAAGATCGACGGTCCAAAACTAATCACCTTCCATCCGTGCCGGATCCCACCTCGTTCGATCATTTCCATTGCATTTCTTTACATTCCTCCCAATTCCAAAACTTCCGTGAGTTGCATTAAAGTTAATGTTTTACGTTATAAACTATGCATTCCACCCATTTTTCATAAGTCGTCCCGATATTAAACCTCCACTGTCGATCTACACCCCCAGACCATGATCGAACAGTCTGCACATGTTTCTCACCAAAACCCTATTATTCGCCATTTTCACCAGTTTACTGCATTATTCACCATTGTTTTACTATCGTCGCGCTGTCATTTCCTCCGCCCACCGTAGCCATCCTCCCTATGCATAGATTTCATAACAAGGTTGCGTATTTCCAAGTACAAGCGGCGGAAAATCACCATGATCTACAGTCTCTAATACAGTTACAGAGAGCATAGGAAAGGACCATTTTCAGAAACGAAATCATGGAGAAAGGCCTAAGAAGGTATGCCAACAAGACCTTCATTAAAGGAAACAGAGTCTAACTCTGTAAAATCTTCCCCAGAGCCATTAAAGCTCAGATTTCGCAGTCAGAGGCAAAGCATGGAAGCGGCAAAGAGTATCAGTGGAGCAGCAGAGAGTTCAAGGCACGTAATAGAATATTTTGAGCCTTTTTCAAGGATTTAGAGGCAAAGTACTAGACTAAGGACCTCAGGGATCACACGGAAGGCTTAGCGCGCAGAAATCAAAACTATTAGGGTCTCACATCAGCGGGTTGTTCTAAAGGACAAAGCGCCCATATTGTTTCCATATTTTACCGTGTTCCTGAAGAAAGTTCCACCCCGATCACAGTCTGAAGTTGCCAGAGCATTTGTTATGAAGTATGGACGGCCTTAGCATCATTATTTCACCTTCTTGTTTATTCACCAAAAGTACTACAGAGTACTACAGTGAGAGTACATCACGGGCATACCCGGAGTAAATGGAAACATGACGAAGATCATTCTTTCGTCCAAGGCATGCCAGAGATAAATGCACAGAGTTTAAAACTGAATGGGCTTCGGCCTTCTTTCTGTTCTGAGTTTAATGCTGCATTTATTTTCTACCTACCTCCTCTGCTCATCTTTCTTCTATAAAACTCATGAGAAAATTATTGTAAAGGTTTTTGATCGATTATCAGAGAATTCCAAGCTGTTTCCTTTGAGATATGTTCTCTGTGTAAAGTTGTAAGATAGGCTGAGGGAGATGTATTCAAACTAAACTTTCAAGCTGTTGGCAATGTTTTATTTGACTGGTGTTGCTTTTAATATGAAAATCACATTTCTTTGGATCCTGATCTAAAGAAGCTGGTGATGTTTTTCTATCTCTATGTTTATTTCATTTCATTACATTTCTGCTGGCTTGCACCAGAAATTTGGCATAGGATTTACCCTTGCTAGGTACCCTATGTTTCTTCTCTCCTTGCCATTAATGTTTTTCTGCTATATGTGTATCTAAGGATTGATTTCAATTAATTTAACCAGTGTAGTGGATGTTATTGCCTGCTAGCTGATGTATGAATTATTGAAGTTAGTGTTTCAGATGTTCTTGTTGAGGTTTAATTGAATGAATTGGGAACACTAGGAGGTATAGAAATTTGTCCTTATCTCACTAGGATCCTTTTCAGTTAATTGAACCTTTTCTAAGATCCCTCAAGCTGGAGGCCGAAGCGTTGAGATTTCAAATTCTCTCTCTGATCTCAGGTTTTCAACTTTGTGTTCTGAATCTCTAATGTTTCCTTGCTCTCACCTTCCCTCTTGCCTAACCTACCACACTATCATCTTTAAGATCCAATGCTTTAGATGACTAGCCCAACTGAAAGCCTACATATTGAACAGCAAGTAACCCTTTCCTGACTCCATTGCCTAATGGTCTTGAATGTTCCCTAGAGTATCTCTCCTTTGCCTAAAATCCTCTTTGCTCATCCTTGTCTTATATTGAACCCTTCTTTCCTGATCCTCAGCAACCAAACATACAATTAAACTAACAAACTCTGAGCCTATAACTAGCCTAACACCTTAACTTTGAGCTTCAAAGACATAACACCATTGTTTATATAGAGAGATCCCTCTCTGGAACCAGGAAGGCTACATCCTAGGGTCTGAAAGTGGTTTGATGTTGTCTCATCTTTTGGTATTGCCAACCTTGCCAAAACATGGGAACCCCAACATAATGGCGACTCCGCTGGGGAATCTGAGAGCCTATAACTGCTAAACATTAATCTGTCTCCCAGTATCGTCACCAACATAATGGCGACTCCGCTAGGGAAATTCTTTTCCATCCTACTACATCACAAGAGCCTCAGAAAACCTAGAAACTCTGGTCAGGTTGGTAGTGAAACACTCCCATTTTCATTCCAACTTCCTTACCATTTGTGTGTTTCTTCCACACTCTTAGACAGAGTCTGGAAAGGTGCCAGGTAGCCTCCAGATCTCACACTCTTTAGAGGTGACATATCTGGTAAAATCCCTCCCAGTCAATCTCTGGTTAGAGTTTGCTATGTTTTAAAGATATCATTGAAAAGGGGACATCTCATAAGCATTTTGGTGGACAGTGTACCCTCCAGAAGCATCATAAACCTTCCACCTGGCGACTCCATAGTTCCTAAGCGATTAAAAGACTCCACTGGTGATCAGTAGCCCTGCTGATTAGCTTTGTTTCACCTAAGACTCCACTGGAAGACCATCCTCTAAAACAACATCAACCACAATAGAAGTAACAAGTAAGGTTAAGCTGCTTGGTTGGAAAACAGCATTCTAGCTTCCAGACCATTCACACAAGAGCTTATCCTAACCCAAACCCACTTGAAATAGTTGACAACCCTGAGAGCATCCTCAAGAGATCTCCTACACCTAAAAGACCAACTATTTCCAGCCACATCCATAGAGCTAACTCTACACCAGAAGACTTTAGAGCTCTATCAGACCCATTTTTTGACCTAGGCCTTCAAAATAGTTTACCAAGAACTAGGTCACTCAGTGTCCTAGACCAACCAGACCTTGAGCTCCCTGGTTCACCACCCCATAGTGGTAAAAACATTAGGGACAAGGAGACCCCTCCATCCACACCCCCTGACATTCACTTTATTCATAACTTGGGGCTCAGTCATCCTAAATCTGCTCAACAAACTTCTTCTGGTCCTAGTATCCCTATCATCCACATACCAGTTGCTCAAGTTAACCCTTTATCTCATCAGAACATCATCATGGCAGCTTGGTATGCACCTTTTTTTTTACCCCAGCCTCTAGTACCTTTACCCAATGATTATCAATCAAAAATCCCACACTTCACTGCCAAAGAATATACCACAACACAATACCATGTAGATAGGATGGAAGATTCTTTTGATTACATGGAGATAGATGATGATACGGTCAAAATGAGAATCTTTTCCCAAAGTTTAGGAGGTGATGCAAAGAAATGGTTCAAGAGCCTACCTCCTAATAGTATCCGAGACCTTCCTGCTTTATATCAGACTTTCATAAACAAATGGGAGGTTAAGGCCAACCCTTGCCAAATCTTAGCAGAATATATGAACCTTAAAAGAAATGCAGGAGAGAGTGTCCATGACTACACTACAAGGTTCAACAGCGTTTATAACACCCTTCCTCCACACATGAAACATCCCCAGGGCATGGCTCTGGCGAAATACCCTAAAGGATTTGATGCTGACATGGCCTACCAGCTTATGGAGAGAGATTACAACACGTTGGCAGACATGAAAAAGGAGCAGTGAGTGTAGAGGCTAATCTGATTGAGAAAAGAGCAAGATTGAGAGCTGAGAAGAGGGTAACATATAGAGATGACGTTGTAGCTTCCACATTTGATCCCAAGTATGACCGTTTATCCAATAAAATGGAAAAGCTACAACAAATGATGGAAAAAATGGTTGTCACAGTCAGCAATCAAAACAGAAACCAAAATCAAAATCAGAACCAGAACTGTAGAAGAAACAATGCCACTCCCAACAGATAAAGAGAATCAGATCAGCAAGTTGTCCCTCCATTCCAAGAGAACTTTCTTGACGAGGATGATGGAATCATATAAGAGTCTGAGGGAACCACAATAAACATGTTCGAAGTGGAAAACTCAATCCATAATTGTTCCACAAAGGAAGATCAGCCCTCACCCTCGTATTGGGATGAGGAGTGGTTAGAATCTGAGGACTATAGACTTGGATTTGAAAATGCTATCATGCAGGTTAGAGAACAATATGAACTTAGGAGCAAGAAAAACCTACATAGTTCCAAGCCCAAAGCTTCTGAGATTACCATCAAGAAAAGGCCTGAGAAAACTTCTAAAGTGACAGTTGAAAGTAACAAATTAGCAGCTGAGAGTTCTGAGAAGAAAAAGGAAAAATACAACCAAAACACCGATAAACAAGGTCAACCAACTAGCAGCGCTAGCACTATAGTTAGTGCTCCTGATGAAACAATTCCAAACACTGTACATAGTGAGAACCAGCCCACTAATTCGGCCACTAAGGTAGTGGCTAGCAAAACAGAGTTGAGCATTCCAAAGAGTCAGTCCACTTTCAATTTAGAAAGTGATATTGCAAGAATTAAAATCTCTGTCCCACTCTTTGAGTTGGCCACTCAGGATGTATATAAAGGACAAATTTTGAAAGCATTAAATATAGGTGAGAACAGTGACACTGTAAATCTGAGTGATGATCAACCAGCCCTTCTGTTTGGTCCAAAGATTGAAGGGAACTTTCAGGAAGGGGTAATACCTCCTTTTTATATCAGTCTCAATATTCATGATAAGATCCTTCATAATGCAATGCATTACTCTGGTGCCTCACATAATTTGATGCCTAAAGTGGTTATGGAAAGGTTAGGCCTAGAGATAACCCGACCCTACAAATACCTATATTCATTTCATTCTAGCAGGGTGAAGTGTCTTGGCCTAATCAAAAATTTATGTGTGAGCCTTACTTAGATTCCAGCCAAGTGCATGGTCATGGATGTTGTTGTGACAGATGTGCCACCCAAGTATGGCATGTTATTGTCAAGATCATGGGGAGCCAAGCTGCAAGATACAATGTAGATGGATGGGGCCTATGCCACAATCCCAGTCTTTATCCAAACTAGAAGACTGTACAGGGAGGCACAAATGAAGTTCCTAGTTAGTAGCCCCGAAAAGCCTAAAAATGCACCTTTATACTCTGTACACACCGACCTAGACTCCTTTATCTTCTGCAACGATGAATCTTTGGGAGGGACAGAACCAGAAGACATAGATGCAAAC
The DNA here is from genome assembly GCA_034641835.2 of Pinus albicaulis. NCBI lineage: Eukaryota > Viridiplantae > Streptophyta > Pinopsida > Pinales > Pinaceae > Pinus > Pinus albicaulis. Next base: position 63,898,711 of record CM076576.1, read on the forward strand.
AGAGGTTATGAGACTACGGACCTTAACATAATGGCTACACTCAACTTAGAGGAAAATGAAGGAGAAACCCTTAGACAGTGCGCTGAAACAAATATTCAGACCAAACAAGAAAACGAATGCATTCAGCCGGTTAGTCACCCCTCACTAACTCATACACTCCACGAAGAACGAAAACACTCACTGCACCACGTAGAACTCGTCACACAACAGACCAGTGAAACCCACATCCGGGAGGGAAACGAGGATAAAACGAAAAATGAAACCCTGTGGGAAATGAACTTTGATGGGTCATGCACCAAGAGAACTGTCGGAGCCGAGGTGTGGCTACCTAACACAGAGAGTGACTACGTGGAGAACCATGCCTGCAACCTGCATTTCAAATGTACAAATAATATTGCAGAGTATGAGGCCCTTATCCTAGGCTTAAATCTATTGAAGAAAATAGGAGCCCGCAGAATAGCCATGCAGGGAGACTCTGAGTTGGTTATAAAACAGGTGAACGGCGAATACACAGCCAAACACCCTAGGTTGAGAGCATATAGGAACGATGTTGTGGATATATTGAAAACATTTGTTGAATACGAATTAGTGTTTGTTCCTAGGAGTCAAAACTTCATTGCAAATGGGTTAGCTTTCCTAGCCAGTTCATACCCTAAGACTCCAAGCGACCAACAAATCATAATAAAGACCAGATTCAGACCTGTAGTGCCGGATAACGAAAAATATTGGTAGGTTTTCGAGGGCGATAAACAAGTTGAATATTTCCTGATAGGCAGGAACAAGTTTGAATTTTCTGATTCAGACTCTATGTCGAGTGATAGCTGCCTAAGAGAGGAACCCTCAGATGAGGAATAACCACCTCGTAACATAGAAATAAACACTTTGAATGAACAGATTGGAAACCTAAATGGAAATTGTGAAAACACGGAAAATGAAGAAGTTGAGGTGCTGCAGACCAAAGATAAGAACATACCTCGAGGTCTGGCACCCTTAGAGGACCTTTTTGACTTTGATGATGTAGCAAAAAATCCCACTATATAACATTCAGACTCTGATGTCGAGGAATGCAACATAGGCACTGAAGATAGGCCCAATATGATCAAATTGGCTAAGTCCCTGCCTGCAAACATGAAAAAGAAATACATTGACTTATTCAAGGAATTCATTGACGTGTTTTCTTGGAGCTATGAAGACTTAAAGGCCTATGACATGAACATTATACAGCACAAAATACCTTTGAAAGAAAATCAGAAGCCCTTTAGACAAAAACTTCACAGAATAAACCCAAAGCAATTGCCTGCAGTTGAAAAAGAGATTAAAAAAATGTATGAGGCAGGCATAATTGTACCTGTGAGGTTTTCTCATTGGGTATCAAACCTAGTGGCTGTGAGAAAGAAAACAGGGGAGATCAGGCTGTGTATTGATTTTAGGAATCTTAATAGAGCCTCACTCAAAGACAATTACCCTTTGCCTAAAATGGAACACATCCTACAAAGGGTAGTAGGCTCAAAAAGGATCTCCCTGCTAGATGGGTTTTCAGGTTACAACCAAGTCTTAGTAATCCCAGAAGACCAACTCAAGACGGCCTTTACCACTCCATGGGGCACCTTTATGTATGTTAAAATGCCCTTTGGACTGATGAACGCTGGTGCAACCTTCCAACGAGCGATGGATATAGCTTTTTCCGATGAGATAGGACACTTCATTGTCATCTATCTGGATGACATAACAGTCTACTCCAAGACTAAAGAAGAACACCTAAAACATATGAGAAAGGACTTTGAAAAATGTAGAAGGTTCGGTCTGTCATTAAATCCTAAAAATACTGTATTTGGGCTGCAAGAAAGAAAAATCCTTGGCCATATTATATCTGAGAAAGGGATTAAGATAGACCCACAAAGAGTTGAGGGAATACCTCAAATCACACACCCGAGAAACATCAAAAAATTACAGTCCTTCATTGGGAAGATCAACTTCTTAAGGAGGTTTATCCCCAACTTAGCTGAACACCTTAAGAATATGACTAACATGTTAAAGAAAGGTGTAGGAGTTAAGTGGACTGTTGGAGCTAAGAAATATTTTGAATCAGTTAAACTTGCACTCACCCAGGCTCCTGTCCTAATCAGTCCAGATTTCTCAAAGGATTTCCTCATCTTTTCATTTGCCTCTGAGCATATAGTAGTTGCAGTTTTTCTACAGAAAAATCCAGAGGGGATGGAACAGCCCATATCTTTCTTCAGCAAAGCACTGAGAGACACACCCTTGAAATACAACATAATGGAAAAACAGGCCTATGCCTTAGTCAAGGCCTTGAAAGACTTTAGGGTGTACATTCTACATTCCCACACCATAGCCTACGTGCCTAACATAGTGGTCAAAGATATCTTGTCCCAAGACCCAGATGGGAAGAGGGGCAAATGGATTGTCGTGATCTTAGAATACGACCTTGAGATAAAACCCACCAAAATGATCAAAGGTCAGGGCTTAGCTTGACTAATGGTTGAATCAAATCTACAAGCCCTTGACATCAACATGGTAGATACCTTGGATGAGCAGCAGGGATTGCCTGATCCCACTATTGAAGAGAAGTTTCAGAGCTCTCCTTGGTATTCTGACATTCTGTATGTGCTTACACACCTCAATGCCCCTCCTCAACTATCAAAGACCAAGGCCATATTATTAAAGATAAAAGCCAGAAGCTATTGCATAATGAATGAAGGCTTATACTGGAAAAATCCAAATGGCCTATTGCTTAAATGTTTGCCTGAAAATGAGGCAGAGAAGATTAAACAATAATTCCATGCAGGATAGTGTGGAGGCCACCTGAGCTGGAAGGCCACTGCAAACAAAATACTCAGAGCTGGCTACTATTGGCCCACACTCTTCAATGATATCCATAATATGGTAATTGCCTTCCACAAATGCCAGATTTTTGAAGGCAAAAGAAAGCTCCTCCCCTTACCTCTACAACGCATCACTGTTGAAGGTCCCTTTATGCAATAGGGCCTAGATTTCACAGGAGAAACTCACCCTGCTTCTTCTGCGCAACACAAATGGAGCCTAACAGCCATAGACTACTTCACTAAGTGGATAGAGGCCATACCCGCTAGGAATGCCACAGATTTTGTCATCATTAGGTTCCTAGAATATCACATCCTCTCTCAGTTTGGTTGTCCAAGAAAAATAATCACTGATAACGCTGCTGCTTTTGGATCCAAGAAAATGGTTGATTTTTGTCACAGGTATCAAATAACACTTGGTCATTCAACTGCCTATTATCCTCAAGGTAATGGCTTAGCTGAATCATCAAACAAAATCTTGGTGACTATCATCAAGAATTTGTTGGAAGAGAACAAAAAGTCATGGCATAACAAGTTAGTGCATGCCTTGTGGGATGACAGGCTTACAACAAAGAAATCCATCGGCATGTCACCATATCAACTTGTCTATGGGACAGAAGCAGTTTTTCCTACTAGTTTGGGTGTACCAATGATCAAACTTGTCCAAGAGATTCAAACAGAAGAAGACAGTATGGTGAGAAGGATAAACCAGACAATTCATCTCCAGCAAACAAGGGAAGAGGTCTATAACAAAGCAGTGAAAGTTCAGGAGAACATAAAGAAGCTGTTTGAAAAAAGAACCAAAGCTGTTGATTTCAAAATTGGAGATAAGGTTCTGAAGTGGGACTCAAGGAGAGAGGATAAAGGAAAGCACAACAAGTTTGATAGTTTGTGGCAAGGTACATATATCATCCAGGCCATTGTGGGCCCAAATGCCTTTTTTCTACAGGAGTTAGATGGTACTAAGTTGTTTGGGGGTCCTGTCAATGGTAGTATTCTCAAACACTACTTTTGCTTATTTCCAATTTCCAGTTTCCATTTCCATTTTACATACCATTGCAGTGTTTTGTTTTCAAGAAAAAGAGAAAATGTTCCAAAAAACAAAGGAAAAGGAGAGGTCCAGACATGCTCAAAACATGGACCTCTGAAGTGCAAAGATTGGCTCTAATATGATCAAAACCTGAGCCAAAGAAAGTAAATATAGTTGGTTCAAACATGCCCAAAACCTGGACCAGCAAAGAGGAAAGGAGAATCAGCTCTAACAAGCCCAAAACCAGAGTTGAAGAAAGAAAGGAATGTGACTCTAACAAGCTCAAAAACTGAGTCACGAAGAGAAGAAGGATGCTCCAAATTTCAGATCTCAAGCCTTCAAAGTTTTGTTTTTAGTTTTCTGCAAGTTTCTGTCCATGTGAAACTGTCTTTATGCCTTGGATTCACAGCAAACTAGACTGTCTAATCCTAGTTTGACTGTTTTTAAATTTCTGTTGTAGAATGTAGAGAAGAAATCTGCTGGACAGTTTAATCCCAGCAGATATTAGATTAGGTAGAGAAACATATGATACCAACAGTCTAATCTGGTCTCATGGAGTGATAAGGGTAGATTTAGAATAGGTTTATTTTCTGTTTATAAAAATAAATGATGTAAAGGGTCTGTTAGTTCAAATGCACCCTAAAAGAAGAAAAAATGCTAGGATTGTAGTCTGGGTAGGTAGTTTGTTTGAGAATGCTTCTGCTCATTGATGTCTTCACAATTGTGGCAGATGAAAACCAAAGAAGAAAGGTGGCTCAAGCAGCAGGCATCTGGCCTACTCCAAAGATCATTTATGAATTCTTGACTCCTTCAAGAAGAAGCCATCCCCATGTGGAGCCATTGTTAGCCCCTTATAAATTCCTTGAAAAGCAAGCAAGGGGATAATTTGTTTTATGAGCCTTCAAGGAATGCATTTCTCTTGAAAACACATCATCCTTGAAGCCTTTTCATGTTCCCTGCCCTTTGACTGTTCCCCTCTGTTGTTCTTGAGTAAATAAGCATCACTGATGATAAAAATTTGTGCTTCAAAAGGCCTTTATTTGCCCCTTGTATCCCTACAGATTGTCCCATTTCACCCCTTTTTTCCTCTTTTCGAAGTCCCCTTTCCATCCCAAAATTTCTCCCTTAGTCCTCCTAAATCTCCCCAAAATCCCCTTTGAATTCTGCCCTTACCCTTTGTTTGGCCAATTCCCCCTTTTTTTCCCTTTATCGTTCCCCTTCTTAACCCCAAATATTGCATTAAAAGGGGTAAAAACCCACTTTTTAACTTTAGAATAGGGCCTAGCCCCTTTTCCGCCAGTCCCTAACCACTTCCCCACGTGACCCGCACCCAGGACCAAGTGTTTAAGTCCCGGGCGCTCATCGCAATCGGAGTTGTCGGAGGGGAAGTTTCCTTTGTTACATTGAAAAATCCCGATGCGATGGGTTTTTGTTAATCAATGCCCGCAATGTTTTCTACGCCGTCGATCTACTATTCAGATCCAACGGCTCAATGCTGATCGCATCATCGCCCGTCGCCCCTCTCCATTTCCCTCTGATTGAATGTGGGTCGTTGATCTGTTCCAAGATCCAATGGCCAGCGCTCAATCGCGCGCCCGCCCCAATTGCAATCGCATTTTTTAATCACATTCACCTTCCGCCCTTTGCGATTGCGATTATCCTGATCAAATCACAGTCGTCCATCTATTTCAAGATCCAACGGCCCGGCGCTAATCGCTCCATCGCAATCGCAGTGTCCAACCGCATCTCCTCTTCTGCGCCTCTCGATTGTGATTCCTCGATCCAATCTGAGTAATCCATCCCTCCCCGATCCAACGGTTCAGATTCATCCCGCTCCCCTTCCATCACCACTCTCCATTATCCCGCCGATTAAATGTGGGTCGTCGATCTGGCCCCAGGATCCAATGGCCAGTGCTTAATCGCCCCATCCTTTCAATCGCAATCGCAAGTTTTGGAATGTGTCACCCCTGCGCCCCCCCCCCCCGATTGCGATCCTCCAACTTCATCTCGACCGTCCGTTGGATCTAAGATCGACAGTCCAAAACTAATCACCCTCCAACCGTGCCAAGTCCCACCTCGTTCGATCATTTCCATTGCATTTCTTTACATTCCGCCCAATTCCAAAACTTTCGTGAGTTGCATTAAAGTTAATGTTTTACGTTATAAACTATGCATTCCACCCATTTTTCATAAGCCGTCCCGATATTAAACCTCCACTGTCGATCTACGCCCCCAGACCATGATCGAACGGTCTACACGCGTTTCTCACCGAAACCCTATTGTTCGTTGTTTTCACCAGTTTACTGCATTATTCACCATTGTTTTACTACCACCGCGATGTCATTTCCTCCGCCCACCGTAGCCATCCTCCCTATGCATAGATTTCATAACAAGGTTGCGTATTTGCAGGTACAAGCGGCGGAAAACCACCATGATCTATAGTCTCTGATACAGTTACAGAGAGCACAGGAAAGGACTATTTTCATAAACGAAATCATGAAGAAAGGCCTAAGAAGGTATGCCAACAAGACCTTCATTAAAGGAAACAGAGTCTAACTCTGTAAAATCTTCCCCAGAGCCATTAAAGCTCAGATTTCGCAGTCAGAGGCAAAGCGTGGAAGCGGAAAAGAGTATCAGTGGAGAAGCAGAGAGTTCAAGGCACGTAATAGAAGATTTTGAGCCTTTTTCAGGGATTTAGAGGCAAAGTACCAGAATAAGGACCCCGGGGATCACACGAAAGGCTTAGCGCGCAAAAATCAAAACTATCAGGGTCTCACATCAGCAAGTTGTTCTAAAGGACAAAGCGCCCATATTGTTTCCATATTTTACCGTGTTCCTGAAGAAAGTTCCACCCCGATCACAATCTGAAGCTGCCAGAGCATTTGTTATGAAGTATGGTCGGCCTTAGCATCATTATTTCACCTTCTTGTTTATTCACCAAATAGTACTACAGAGTACTACAGCCAGAGTACATCAGGGGCATACCCGGAGTAAATGGAAACATGACGAAGATCATTCTTTCGTCCAAGGCATGCCAGAGATAAATGCACAGAGTTTAAAATTGAATGGGCTTCGGCCTTCTTTCTGTTCTGAGTTTAATGTTGCATTTAGTTTCTACCTACCTCCTCTGCTCATCTTTCTGCTATAAAACTCATGAGAAAATTATTGTAAAGGTTGTTGATCGAATATCAGAGAATTGCAAGCTGTTTCCTTTGAGATATGTTCTCTGTGTAAAGTTGTAAGATAGGTTGAGGGAGATGTATTCAGACTAAAATTTCAAGCTGTTGGCAATGTTGTATTTGACTGGTGTTGCTTTTAATATGACAAGCACATTTCTTTGGATCCTGATCTAAAGCAGCTGGTGATTTTTTTCTATCACTTTGTTTATTTCATTTCATTACATTTCTGCTGGCTTGCACCAGAAATTTGGCATAGGATTTACCCTTGCTAGGTACCCTATGTTTCTTCTCTCCTTGCCATTAATGTTTTTCTGCTATATGTGTATCTAAGGATTAATTTCAATTAATTTAACCAGTGTAGTGGATGTTATTTCCTGCTAGCTGATGTATGAATTATTGAAGTTAGTGTTTCAGATGTTCTTGTTGAGGTTTAATTGAATGAATTGGGAACACTGGGAGGTCTAGAACTCTGTCCTTATCTCACTAGGATCCTTTTCAGTTAATTGAACCTTTTTTAAGATCCCTCAAGCTGGAGGCCGAAGCATTGAGAGTTCAAAATCTCTCTCTAATCTCGGGTTTTCAACTCTGTGTTCTGAATCTTTAACGTTTCCTTGCTCTCACCTTCCCTCTTGCCTATCCTACCACACTATCATCTTTAAGATCCAATGCTTTAGATGACTAGCCCAACTGAAAGCCTGCATATTGAACAGCAAGTAAACCCTTTCCTGACTCCATATTAACAGCTAATTGGAATATTCGAATTTTGTATAGTTTTGCTGACTATAGTCTATTAATAAATAAAAGTGAGAGGAGGGTCTAACTCACTTAAATAAAATAAAGTGTTTCCCTAGTAGCACAACGTTATAACTTATGGGGGAGCCATGGGGGTCCAATACCACGCAGAGGAGGTGGCCCACGTAGCCTCTAGGAGCTTCTGCGCAGTTTGATGAGGAGCACGTGGAGAAGAGGGGGACCACGTTAGGGTTTATGAGAGGGGCCATCATATTAAAAGGTGGGAAAGCCTTCTCATTTGGGCATTCTTGTTTTTGATGATATTGGAGCTAGACATTTTGTCTTCTTGAGCACGCTGGCTGTTTAGCCTGTCTACAACACTGTTTAGTGCGTTAAGTGTCTCCAGTCGGAGATCTCGCCCTTAGCCCCGGGGGACTTCGAGTGCCTGCTCAGGCAAGGTTTTTCCTTCAGTATTTTGCGGGAGATTTGGTTGGTTGTTTTGCTAAGGAGCTGGGCTCTATTTGTGACTACGCAGTCCCTAGGAGAGAGGATGCAGTTCTGGTTGTAGGTGTTCCGTTGCGGGGGTTTCCTGCAGGAGTTTCAGTCGATATCCAAAGGAGAGGATTAGTATTGCCGACAGGAGGTTTCTTGAGGAGTTTGCGGCACAGTTACAGCTATTATCTTTTGGCATCTGCGCTGAGCCTTGCAGAGGCAGCATAATTCCTTGAGGAGGGTTCCTTTGGTGATTTTCGGAGGCTGACCATTTTGGATATGGTTTCTGGGTTTTGTCCGGGGTGGTGAGCACAGGTGGTTTGCATATTTTCAGCTCATTCAGGCAAGGGGATTAGCCCCTAGTTTCAGTCCATTCCAGCAGCAGCAGTTTACGGCAGTTTTCCAGCAGCTGGGACGCAGTCTCTTGCTTCAGCCATTTTTCTGTCTTTCTGAGAGAGTTCTCCACTTGCCTTGAGCAAGAATAGGTGCTATCATTTTGATCATCTACTGTATTTCTTTATATTCTCAGATTAATAAAATGGCTTAGCATTCCCGGCATTTTTATGAGTATTTGCTTTATATTCTATTTCTGGCATTTTCTATATTGTTGTATGCTTGTATTGTTGTTTATTTCCCTTTTGGGATATTACAGTGGTATCAGATCATAGATCTAGCTCAGCCTGTGGAGCTAGCCGTCTATGACACCGAGGGATAAACCCTACATCTGTTACAAAGGTAGGAAATACAGAGATATTGAGCGTAGGTTGGAGAACACCTACGGAGAGCGAGACTGTGTTCGCGTGGAGGACACAGATCAGGAGCAGCCTGTGACAGATACAGATCAGGAGCAGCCTGTGACAGATACCGAACAGGAGCAGCCTGTGGTGGACGCAGAGCAGCAGGATCATATGGCAGACGATGATGATGCGAGGACATATAGGGAAACGCTCCTCAAAACAGTACAGGATCTGTCAAGACACATGGATACGATGGGGTAGAGAGTCGCTGCTATAGAGGTTAGACAGCGTGAAATCCCAAGGGGTTTTCAGATTGGTGAGGGGTCGGGCACATCCCACCATATGCCGGAGCGCGAGGCTGCTCCCCTTATGGGATCACATGCACCCACGCGATCCACTATGCCTACCTTCCTAGGAGAGGACACTGGAGCAGGAGCACAGCAAGAGCCCGAACCGGGCCACATGGGAGACTACCTTGTAGAGTACTGGGCATACGGGCCGGAGTTCAGAGATCTTATCTCATTCAGGGACTTTGTTCAGCTCCAACGTGACAGTAGACCCCGTGATCATCACAGAGGACACAGGCATCATCATGATGACCACCGCGCACCTAGCAGATTCCATTTTCCCACGTTTGATGGCTCATCAAATAGTTCGGCAAAGTCTTGGGTAGAAAAGTTGGACATCTATTTCCAGCTTAATCAGATGTCGCAGTCAGAAGCCATTAAGGTGGCAACATTACATTTGGATGGTGAGGCCCAGGACTGGTGGTTTCATGGGATGATGACACTCGGGCATTCTGCTGTGACGACATATGTCGAGTTTACCAGGAGGGTCATAGAGTGTTTTTACCAGAGGGATCCGGAACAGCACTTTGTTGAGCTGACGAGGCTCAAGCAAACTGGGAGCCTTTTGAAGCCTAGAAAATATCTGCTTCAAACATCGGGGAAAACCACCCAGTCGGGACCTTCAGACAGCTCCTTTTCCGTTTGGTATGGTGGCTCCAACTGGATTTAAAGGACCAGTTTCCTTATAACTAAATGGATTGGTTTGGATGGGTGGAAATGAGACTAAATTAACTGAAATAAAACTATCTAATTTAAACTAACTACTGGTAAAGAAATTCTAACACTAACCCGGGTAATTATATGTGAATACAACTTAAGATTGTTCCAATTTAACAATAACCATGAAAATGTATTATTATTTAAATTGAAATGTGCATAAACAAATAAAGATAACTCTGTTTAAGAAATTAAACAGAGTTGTATTAACATATTGCATTCATCATTGTATACCATCTATATACACTTATGAAAGATAACATTTCAATTATACTCAGAAATGATATATAAAAGGAAGCGTTGTGAAAACAAATATATATAAATGATAGCAATTTTAAAGCGAATATCATAAGACAAAAGAAATCAATAGTGAAAGGATAGAAATACCTCATTCATCTTGAAGACTTTCAAATGCAATGTGATACTCTAATCCAGTAACTCTGATGCAAAATCAAATTCCAAGGTACAGAAATGCAACACTTCAAAGATAATTCTGCATAAAAATCACCAGATGTGATCCTTTTTAAAATATATAAGACAATGGAGTACAGAAATGCAATCTCCAAGTCAAAAAATATTAAGATCCAGGACCCTTCTCTAAATGCATGAGAAGGGTTTAAATACTACTTAACTAAATCTAAAAATAGTCTTATTACAAAAATTAAGGATTCGGTTCAATGACCGTCCTTTTCCTAGGCTAAAATACAGTAAAATTAAAACTAAATCTAACTATCTATGAACTTGTTCTTTAAACTTGCAGGCATCTAGCATAGTTTTGAGAAGATGCGGTTGACCGACTTCAGAATTTAACTGTCCTGAAAAGACAGAGTCGGCAAGCGTAGGAGCAATCTTCTCTGTAGGATTGATGATACAATTAAGCGCACTGTGATGACTGTGTGGCTTCACCAAGTACATATAGTATGAGTCCCAATTCAATCTTGTCAGCCCTTGGATAGATTTTGCTCTTTCTTCTACCTTTTGCCTCCATTCTGTTTGCAGTTGATTTGCCTGTGGGAGATATCCTGGAACAGTTTCAGGAATCAAATTAGCTTTGTGTAAATTGTCATTTACACAATCAGTAAGAATGTTTGCCGCTGTAGCCGCCTCCTCTGCTGCCTTTTCTGCCCTTCTGATTTGTGCATTTTCCTTTATTTGAGCTTATTGCTCTGTTACTAATTTTGCAATTTTATCTTGATTTTGCTTTTCCATTTTCTCATATCATACTCTAGCCAAAGTAGTTTCGTTTTTATCGATTTGACCTTTCGCAGTAATTTTCCTCTGTGTCGAACACGCTCCACATCTTTTTCCTTACTCAGCATGAAGTGCCTTGAATTTGGTCAATGTTTCCTCATTTTTTTTTACAGTTATTTCAAGTCTTCTTCAACTCCCGATTTTTCTCAAGAAGAGCTTTATGTTTCTCTGAGAAATTTTGACCTCCAACAGCTTCTTCAGTAACTTCTAAAAGCTCTATAGAGGATAAATTTTGGCAACTTACATACCTTATCTTGTGGTAGAAACTGCGTCAATTTTCCCACTTGGATGTTTGAACTTGTGAACAGCGTCTAAAACATCCTTTTTTGGTACTGTCCACCCGTGTTTATTTTTCTTCAATGGCTCATCTCTTTTGGTCCATTCTTGTGTGCATTCTGACAAATTTGCATGTTCTCTGGCAAATTCTTTCATAACTTTTCTTATTATAAGGCGCATGAGGTTCCGGCAATTTATACATCAGCCTCACGTCTTCCGTGGAGAATGACCCGATTAGCTCTTCGGATGAAGTTTTAAATTGCCTGTCTGAAATATCAGTGCTGTCCAGTACACATTTTACCATGTCCGTATATGGGAGAATCCTTGGTCTTGCCGCTATCCTATGCAGAAATGAACAAGTCAGTTCTCTAAGGGTTACCTCAGACGTATTATTGGAACCTGCTGTAGCTACAACTATCATCACCACAGGATTTTCTTCCTCTAATAGATTATACATTCCTTCCCAAGTGGATATACCGGCATCCTTATTACAAGCGGTGTCTGCATACAGCAAAGCGATTTCTCTGTTTTCAGAACTCGAGCTCTTCTCCTTCTTACCCATAGTGTTTCGTGAAAGCTTTGTATAGACGTTTGCTCCTTCGTGCCTGTGTTTTACGAGTAAATGAGATTAATGACATAAGAAAGGTGATGAGACTGTTTTAAATGTGAAAGCAGATGAAATATAATATTTTAATCGTGAAACGACTTTCAATCCAAACACAATCTCATTTACCATTAATAATCAATCCAATCATTTAATTTAATCATTAAAGCGCATAACAGATTTGATATATGGGAAGATTGCCTTTGGACAACGCGCCTACATGAATCTGCGACATTGCGATCTGCGATTTGCTGCGCAATATCGCAATATCGCAATGTCGCAATATCGCAATATTGTAAAATGAAGTCATCGCAGTTATGTAAAATAGCGCAAAAGCGGAAATTGCGCAATAGCGCAAAAGCAGAAATTGCGCAATAGCGCAAAAGCGCACATTGCAAATCTCGCAAAAGCGCAAAATTGAAAATAGCGCAAAAGTTATTCATTAATCACTTATGTTTTCTGTGCTATGCGATCTGCGACCAATACGTTTATTGTACAAGATTTTGGGATCGCATTATCGCAAAAGCACAAAATAACATTTTCAGTTTTATAAAAGATATATACCATTTTGCTATGGATGCGCTATTTTGTTTAAAGAGCAATTTTATCGTAATCTATCATAAACTTAAGTGTTTCTTAATGTTCTTTCTAAGGGATTTCTATAAGTTTATAATAGAAAATTTTATTTGAAAAGGCAAACAAATCCTAATTGATTTTTTTGGATTTTTTAACTAAGGGTCCCCATTTATTTAGTATTATTACTAATATTAAATAAAAAGGGGGGTTGTTGCTGGTCACAACAGAGCCCTGAGACTTACATTTCATATTTCTTGAGGGTTTCAATGATGGTGCCAAATCTATCCGCAGCCCGGATGATCTACATGTTTGTGGAGGGATTAGCAGAGCCACTTCGTGGCCTAGTCAGGTCGACTAGACCAGCTACACTCCAGGATGCTATCAGCAGGACCCAAGACTTACAGGATGCCTTACCCCGGACTCGGACACCTTATCCTCAGAGACAGGCTTTCCAACCTAAGGGGAAGGACGCGAGGATTCCGCCTCCCAAAGGGAATCCCAGATGGGTGCAGGTTAATGATGAGGCCAGGAGGGAGATGAAGAAGAAGCGGTTGTGCTTCACCTGCCAGGAGCCATGGGCACCAGGACATAGATGTGCTGCTGGGAAAGCACATTTCATTGAGGTCTTCTCCGAGAGCAGCGGGGAAGAGGAAGAGGAGGATGATGTGGAGGCAGGAGATTGTCGTGCAGTACAGGATACCTTACCACCTCCACCACCACCAGTAGGTGGTGCGTCATTTGCACCTACTGGAGGAGCTCTAGCCGCATTGCGGGGAGTTCCCAAGTACTTGACGCTGCGCGTACGGGGGACAGTGCGTGGTCAGCGAGTCTCAGTTTTGGTTGATAGTGGGGCAACCCACAACTTCATCGATGCCCAGATGGTTGAGCAGAGAGGTATACAGACTGAGGGCTTTGATGGATTCTTAGTTTTGGTCCCAGGAGATCAGACCATGGTATGTGCTCGATATGTTCCCGAGTTATCAGTGACGATGGGCACCTATACATTGACAGATCACTTTTTTGTGGTCGATATCCCGGACACCAACATGATACTAGGTGTTCAGTGGCTTATCACTCTAGGGAAGGTCACGACAGATTGGAAGGCCTTAGAGATGGAGTGGGATGATCCCAAGACAGGGAGGCATGAGAAGATACGAGGATAGCACACATATCCGCCTCAAACTATTTCGGCTCATCGGATGGAGGCACCCTTCCGTAAGGGAGATATAGAGTGGGCAGTAGAGCTGCGGGCATCAGAGGCAGTGACTACGGGACAGGCAGTGCACCCAAAGATACATACCATCCTTGACAGGTACGCCATAGTATTCGGGGATATTCTGCCAGGGCAGCCACCGGATCGGGGGTTTGAGCATACCATTGAGCTTGAGCAGGGTATACAGGCCGTGATCACCACACCTTATAGGCATCCCAAGGCCTATCGGGATGAGATTGAGCGAGTTATTCAGGATTTGTTGGCCCTTGGGCACATTCGGCCGAGCATGAGTCCTTTTTCTTCTTCTATGGTGTTGGTGAAGAAGAAGGACGACACATTGCGGATGTGCATTGATTACAGGGCTCTGAACAAGAAGACCCTGAAGAACAGGTACACCATTCCCAGGATCGATGAGTTGATGGACGATTTGAGAGGAGCATGGTTCTTCTCAAAGATTGATTTGAGATCTGGGTACCATCAACTTCGCGTGAGGGAGCAGGACATTCCCAAGACCGCCTTCAGGTGTCATTATGGGCACTTTTAGTTTCTGGTTATGCCTTTTGGGCTGACCAATGCACCAGCCACCTTCCAGTCGTGCATGAACCATATCTTATGCAGTCATCTGAGGAAGTTTGTATTGGTTTTCTTTGATGACATACTCATATACAGTAGGACATGGGAGGAGCATCTCCAACATATTGAGGCGGTGTTACGCATCTTAGAGGAGCAGCAGTTCTATGCCAAGCTCTCCAAATGTGAGTTTGGGTTGACAGAAATGTTGTACTTGGGACATATCATAGGAGTGGACGGAGTGAGAGTCCATGAGGAGAAGATCAGGGCCATCAGAGATTGGCCCGAGCCGAGGAACGTGACTGAGCTTCGGGGATTCATTGGCATTTTCACTTACTACAGGAAGTTCGTCAAGGGTTTCTCACAGCTTGCTGCACCCCTCACATATTTGACAAAGAAGGGGGCATTCATTTGGCCAGATTCAGCATAGTGAGCCTTTGATAGGCTCAAGGAGGTGATGAGCAGCTACCCCGTGCTAGCATTTCCGGATTTCACGCAGCCATTTGTCTTGGAGTGCGACGTGGTATAGAGGGATCATGCAAAGATTGATGCGTCATTTGGCACATCTGAGAAGCGAGAGGTTAGTCTCTTCGAATGAGAGGTTGTATCCCACATGACAAGGAGATATGTCATTATATGCATTGGCCAACAATTAGCGTATTTAGTGGGCAGCAGATTCGTGGTGAGATCCGATCACGCCACGTCTCCGCCCTTCGGGAGCGATGCATGGCAGGAGAGTGGGCAGAGAAGTGGATCAGATCTGGTGTTTTGGCGCACTGTGACACAGGGAGTGCGGCCGGGGCAGAACAACTGCTGTGGCAGGGCAGATGCTCCTGCCGTATACCGCTACGTTATCTCTGTATGGAGCTGACAGACAGAGGCTCAACGTAGGAGAGTAATCCACAGGACAAGGAAAACAAGGTTTGCATGTGAGGTGTTGGATGGACAGGTAGCAGATGACAGGTACATGGTGGTTGATGAGATTATCTACTACAGGGACAGGATCTTCTTGACTGAGGGATCTCAGCTTAAGACGAAGATACTCCATGCATCTCATGATTCTCCATTGACGGGCCATCAGGGGTTTACCAAAACCTACAGGGCCATTAGAGAGAGGTTCTCATGGAAGGGCCTCAAGGAGGACGGCATTCATGCCTTGAGTGCGATATCGTTGGCCGGCGGGAACAAAGAGAGGCTGAGCGCCATCCCGAGATTGGCTGTAACCTCTCCCGGGTAGGGGAAATGTGTATATATCGACAATGACTCTGACTGGCGTGTTGCCCATGGTGGGCAGTAAGGGGCATCGTATCTCTTGGTTTGCCATGATCAGACCGACGCAAGGTATACGTTTCTCCATATCCGTTACCTGCCACGCACCACAAAATAGTTATTCTTCAGGGATATTTTCAGGCTGCATGGTCTACCTAGGACCATTATCAGTGACAGGGACAGCCGCTTCATGGGCGGATTCTGGCAGGAGCTTTTCCGGCTAGTGGGGACAGAGTTGACACCGAGCACTAGTTATCACCCACAGACGAACGGGCAGACAGAGATAGTTAACAAGTGGATGGAGGGCTACTTGCATAACTATGTCAGTGGGCAGCAGCGAGCATGGCTGAAGTGGTTGCATTTAGGAGAGTATTGCTACAACACGACGCATCACATGACCATTGGTATGTCACTGTTCTATGCTTTGTATGGGTATCATCCTTTATCTTTTGCGGACGTGATGTTTGGTGTTAGCAGGGCTCCGAGAGCCAAGATTTGGATCCAAGAGAGTCAGGACATCCTCCGAGCTCTCAAGGATAACATGGCCACAGCGCAAAATCAGTAGAAGCTGTATGCTGATAGGGGTCGGGTGGAGAGACAGTTTGAGGTAGGAGACTTGGTCTACCTATGATTACAGCCATACCGACAGTCGTCACTAAAGCAGAAGGGGACTGAGAAGCTCAAGCCCCATTTCTATGGGTCGTACAGGGTGATACGTAGGATTGGTCAGGTTGCATATGAGTTAGAGTTGCCCCAAGGCAGCAAGATTCATAACATTTTTCACGTATCATGCCTGAAAAATGCATTGGGACAGCAGGTGACAGTCACAGATGAGCTACCACCCACATATGATGAGGGGCATCTGGTGTTGCAACCAGAGGCTATTATTGATACCAGGGAGAGGCAGCTGCGGAGTAGGCCGGTCCGGGAATTCTTGGTGAGGTGGAAGAATTTGCCGAATGAGGATGCCACTTGGGAGAATGAGAAGATTCTGCAACATCCATCACTTCAGTTGCTTGAGGACAAGCAACATTTTGTCGGGGGAGACTGTAATATTCCTAATTAGCAACAGCTAATTGGAATATTCGAATTTTGTATAGTTTTGCCGACTATAGTCTATTAATAAATAAAAGTGAGAGGAGGGTCTAACTCACTTAAATAAAATAAAGTGCTTCCCTAGTAGCACAACGTTATAACTTATGGGGGAGCCATGGGGGTCCAATACCACGCAGAGGAGGTGGCCCACGTAGCCTCTAGGAGCTTTTGCGCAGTTTGATGAGGAGCACGTGGAGAAGAGGGGGACCACGTTAGGGTTTTGGAGAGGGGCCAGCATTATAAAAGGTGGGAAAGCCTTCTCATTTGGGAATTCTTGTTGTTGATGATATTGGAGCTAGACATTTTGTCTTCTTGAGCACGCTGGTTGTTTAGCCTGTCTGCAGCACTGTTTAGTGCGTTGAGTGTCTCCGGTCGGAGATCTCGCCCTTAGCCCCGGGGGACTTCGATTGCCTGCTCAGGAAAGGTTTTTCCTTCAGTCTTTTGCGGGATATTTGGTTGGTTGTTTTGTTGAGGAGCTAGGCTTTATTTGTGACTGCACAGTCCCTGGGAGAGAGGACGCAGTTCTGGTTGTAGGTGTTCCGTTGCAGGGGTTTCCTGTAGGAGTTTCAGTCGATATCTAGAGGAGAGGATCAGTATTGCTGGCAGGAGGTTTCTTGAGGAGTTTGCGGCACAGTTACAGCTATTATCTTTTGGCATCTGCGCTGAGCCTTGCAGAGGCAGCGTAATTCCTTGAGGAGGGTTCCATTGGTGATTTTCGGAGGCTGACCATTTTGGATATGGTTTCTGGGTTTTGTCCGGGGTGGTGAGTACAGGTGGTCTGCAGATTTTCAGCTCATTTCGGCAAGGGGATCAGCCCCTAGTTTTAGTCCATTCCAGCAGCAGCAGTTTACGGCAGTTTTCCAGCAGTTGGGACGCAGTCTCTTGCTTCAGCCATTTTTTTGTCTTTCTGAGAGAGTTCTCCACTTGCCTTGAGCAAGAATAGGTGCTATCATTCTGATCATCTATTGTATTTCTTTATATTCTCAGATTAATAAAATGGCTTAGCATTCCCGGCATTTTTATGAGTATTTTCTTTATATTCTATTTCTGGCATTTTCTATATTGTCGTATGCTTGTATTGCTGTTTATTTCCCTTTCGGGATATTAAAATTGCCCAATGGTCTTGAATGTTCCCTGGAGTATCTCTCCTTTGCCTAAAATCCTCTTTACTCATCCTTGTCTTATATTGAACCCTTCTTTCCTGATCCTCAGCAACCAAACATACAATTAAACAAACAAACTCCAAGCCTATAACTAGCCTAACACCTTAACTTTGAGCTTCAAGACATAACACCATTGCTTATATAGATAGATCCCTCTCTGGACCTAGGAGGGCTAGATCCTAGGGTCTGAAAGTGGTTTGATGTTGTCTCATCTTTTGGTATTGCCAACCTTGCCAAAACATGGGAACCCCAACACATTCTCATAACATTTTTCTACTAGGTAAGGACTCAACCATCTTGTCATTAATTTCCCTTTGAAATCATTGAACTTAGAATCATATAGAAGGACCTAATCACCCTCTTGGAAGGATCTTTCTTGAATGTTTTTATCATGCCAAATATTCATTTGTAGTTGGACTACCTCAGTGTGCATGAGATCCTACAATCTGAACTCATCCAAACCATTGAGTTGGAGCAAAATTTCTTTTTGAGATGAAGTGATGTCTAAATCCAACTATGTTGCCATCCTCAAGGTGTTGTATTGAAACTCAATGGACAAAAATTCCTTCTTCCTATAAACCAACTCAAAAGGAGTGAATCTAGTGGTGGTTTTACACGTGGTATTATAGGCCCAAGTGGCCTCTACAAGTCGGCCTGCCCAATCCCTTCTACTACTGCTGACAACCTTGGTCAGAATTTTCTCCATGGATCTATTTGTGACCTCCACTTTCCAATTTTCTCGAGGGTGATAGGAAGCGGATTTCTTGTGTTCGATGTGGTGCTTCTCCCTGATGCCTTCAATAATATTTGAGGTAAAATATGCCCCTTGTTAAGTGACCAAATCCTTTGGAAAAAGAAACTTGTAGAAGATATTCTCTCTAAGAAATTCAACCACTTTATACTTGGTTTGTAGAAAATACACATAGATTCAACTAATCTTGTAATGTGCTAAAAAAAAATACTTGAATCTATTTGTAATATCCCTGTTTAGGGCAGCCTCCCTGTTGAGGGTCCGGTGGGCCTTGACACGCTGCCGAGGTCTGCGAGGCTGTTTAGCTGCGGGGCTGTTTATTTGTCGTCCTCGAGATGCTCCGGTGGGCTGTTGAGCTCACCCTTAACACCCTGGGATGCTGCCCTCACTAACAGTTCGAGCTTTTGGTGTAGTGGTTTCAACGGACAGAGTCGAGGACCCAGGCCCACTCGTGATGGGGGATGACACCACTATCTGAAAGGAAAAGGCCCCTGAGCTGATATTTGTGTATTTAAGACGAACAATGCAGAGTCGCTGAAAATGCTGGAGCTGGCCAGCTGAGCCTTCTCTGAGTCACCAGATGGCTCGTGCTGTTTATTTTTTTCCAGCTCATTACCAACAGTCAAGCTTTGCAGAGAACAATGGACCAATGCAGCTGATCCTAATAACAAACAAATGAAATTAAAGAGGGCGGACCTTGAAAAAGTTAAGGGTGTGAGTTTGGCCGCCGAATGGAGATTCAAGACGATGAACAACCTCACATGAACAAATTTCGGCAGACCCCGGCAGCCGTGTCAAGGCCCACCGACCCTCAACAAGGAGGTTACCCTAAAGAGGGATACGAGATCCTATCACGCCCCGCGCGGAAGTCTCTGACTCTCGATACCCGCCCGATACCACGTTGATCCAATCACTACACCAAAAGCTCGAACTGTTAGTGAGGGCGGCATCCCAGGGTGTTAAGGGTGAGCTCAATAGCCCACCGGAGCATCTCGAGGACGGCAGCTAAACAGCCCCGCAACTAAATAGCCTCGCAGACCCCGACAGCGTGTCAAGGCCCACCGGACCCTCAACAAGGAGGCTACCCTAAACAGGGATATTACAGCCCACCACGCTTCGCGAGTCTCAACCTCGATACCTCGGCTCTGATAATTTTACGTTTGATCCAACTGGCCACCAATGCTTCCGAACCGCAGTGAGGGCGGCATCCCAGGGTGTTAAGGGTGAGCTCAATAGCCCACCGGAGCATCTCGAGGACGGCAGCTAAACAGCCCCGCAACTAAATAGCCTCGCAGACCCCGACAGCGTGTCAAGGCCCACCGGACCCTCAACAAGGAGGCTACCCTAAACAGGGATATTACAGCCCACCACGCTTCGCGAGTCTCAACCTCGATACCTCGGCTCTGATACCACGTTGATCCAACCACTACACCAAAAGCTCGAACTGTTAGTGAGGGCGGCATCCCAGGGTGTTAAGGGTGAGCTCAACATCCCACCGGAGCATCTCGAGGACGGAAGCTAAACAGCCTCGCAGACCCCGACAGCGTGTCAAGGCCCACCGGACCCTCAACAGGGAGGCTGCCCTAAACAGGGATATTACAGCCCACCACGCTCCGCAAGTCTCGACCTCGATACCTCGGCTCTGATACCACGTTGATCCAACCACTACACCAAAAGCTCGAACTTTTAGTGAGGGCGGCATCCCAGGGTGTTAAGGGTGAGCTCAACAGCCCACCGGAGCATCTCGAGGACGGCAGCTAAATAGCCTCGCAGACCCCGGCAGCGTGTCAAGGCCCACCGAACCCTCAACAGGGAGGCTGCCCTAAACAGGGATATTACAGCCCACCACGCTCCGCGAGTCTCGACCTCGAGACCTCAGCTCTAATACCACGTTGATCCAACCACTACACCAAAAGCTCAAACTGTTAGTGAGGGCGGCATCCCAGGGTGTTAAGGGTGAGCTCAATAGCCCACCGGAGCATCTCGAGGACGGCAGCTAAACAACCCCGCAGCTAAACAGCCTCGTAGACCCCGGCAGCGTGTCAAGGCCCACCGGACCCTCAACAGAGAGGCTACCCTAAACAGGGATATTACAGCCCACCACGCTCCGCGAGTCTCGACCTCGATAACTCGGCTTTGATACCACGTTGATCCAACCACTACACCAAAATCTCGAACTGTTAGTGATGGCGGCATCCCAGGGTGTTAAGGGTGAGCTCAACAGCCCACCGGAGCATCTTGAGGACGGAAGCTAAACAGCCTCGCAGACCCCGGCAGCGTGTCAAGGCCCACCGGACCCTCAACAGGGAGGCTGCCCTAAACAGGGATATTACACTATTCTACAAATTACGGAAACTAATTACAATCGCACAACACAAGATGTATATGGGAAAAGAAACTGCTCAAAACCCCGCTATCTATATATTGCATAAATTCAAGATCATGAAACAACACAATGTTATTTCCTTTCATGAGAAACCTTTGCACTCTGTTGATTGTCTCACTCTACCAACCTGTGCACAAGTTTCTCTTGGTGCACCTTTCTCTCACAAAATCCATGCACAAACTTGTGATTCTGATTTCTTGGTCTCACTAACTCGTGCTCATCAAAACAATGATTAAACTTTTGCATTCATTCCTCCTTTTAACGGTAACTTTCTCTAATTAAGGAATGAATTATTTTAGGCCTTCTTCTGACTGCATGCACCACTTGTACAATTTGGATGATTATACAACTGATAGTACACTTCCCTTTAACTCAAATCTCAACTGAGTGTTCCTTAGAACGGAAATGCAACAAATATTTATAGTGAATTATCAGTTATGTGATTGATCACTACATGTGAATTAAATCAGATTTAATTCATTGGACCTCTCACTAGCTCATCTCTCAGTTAGAACTAGTTAAAATTATTTTAACTCATTAATTGAGTTAACTAATTAAAACTCACAAATAACTCAACCAGGGATCCTAAAAAGTAGGAGACACCCTACATGCCTCTAGTTTGACCCTAAAATCGAATTGACTAAGATAACTAAGTCTTCCTGACTCAATCAACACTTACAAGTTGTCATGTGATGGAGTTACATTTTCCTTCTAATTTTATTAATGGAAAATTAAATCAAAAGCCTCATGGGTGCCATTTTCAATATTTCTTGTTGCCATTTTCGATATGGTTGTCGCCTTCACTTCCTTTGCTTCAATCCATTTGGTCAATTAATCCGTGCACACAATGATCTATCTCTTTTTCCCATATGGGGGATCAATGGGCCCAATGAAATCCATGCCCCATTTCTAAAAATGATTGGTGCGAGGTACATAATTACATCAACTGGCTACTTGAAAAGATGGACCGAATCACAACCAATAAGGGGCTGCAACATAGAAACTGAAACAAATTTTATTTTTGAATATATATTGTCTATATTTAGATGTCCGGAGATTTTGATGAGTGATCAAGGTTCAAATTTTCGGAACAAGGCTATTGAAGCATTGACTGAAGAGTTGCAATTATATCATCATGAAAGTACCCCTTATCACCCTCAGGCCAATGGAATAGTGGAAGCATTTAATAAGATTTTGGAGAATGCACTCACTAATATTTTCAATGTGAATAGAGATGCATGGGATCTTAGAATTCCAGCAGTGTTATGGGCTTATAGGACCACATGTAAGAAGATGATAGGTCAGATACCCTTTAGTTTTTTTTATGGGAAATAAGTTGTGATGCCTATGGAGTACATTGTGCCTAGCTTGAGGATTGCAACTTTTACAGATATGGAAAAACCTGAGATAATGGAGAAAAGAATGTCGCAGTTGCTTTCTTTGGAGGAATATATATTTTTAGCAAGATTTCATCAGCGGGTGTAGAAATAAAGGAAAAATTCTAACATGACAGACATATTAAGTAGAAGAAGTTCCAGGTAGGAGACCTTGTTCTACTTTATGAAAGTAATTATGTGAAATTTCCAGGAAAATTCAAGACACATTGGTTGGGCCCATACATTATCAAGCATATTACTGATGGAGGCACAATTCAATTAGCGAAGTTGAATGGAGAATTGGTTCAAGGAAGAGTAAATGGTAGCAGGTTGAAGTTGTATAGGGATAACCATGCCCCTACAGCTTCGCTCTGAAGAAGAAAGGATAAAAGTCTTAGTTCCACGTGCAATTGAAAGTGGGCACTGGAATATAAACTACGTTGCTGAAAAAGAGCTTCAACGGAGGAAATTTCTTGTCTTCAGCCTGGATTGTGTCGAAGATTGGTTGTTCATTATAATATGAGTACGTTGAAATTCACCGAAAAAATATGACCGTTAAAAGGGAAATTTTTCGTTGGAAGGCGCGGGAGGATGCATTTATGAAGACACATTGGCAAGGTCTAGTGACAAATATGCAGTTAATGGAAAAAATACGAACAAGATCTGAGCTAATGGTGAGGCTAGAAGTTTAAAATTGTTTTAAAAGGTTGTGTCCCACTAAGATTTTGGCACTTTGCTGTCTGTGAGCTCAAAAATTTATAAGTATCGAGAAATTGAAAAATTTTCTCTAATGTATGAACACTGAATATTTTATCTGTATATTTGAAGAGAAAGGTATAGTAGGAATCATGGAACCCACAACACCATCTAATATACCCACAACATCACCATCACCTACGGAAACATCGCTACTCATGCAACGACAATATCCACGGAAGAAACCATCCAAGGAATAGAGAACAAAGAAGAAATAGGACAAGAAACCTATCAAGCCACAACCTAAACCCCAAAATATAAGGGACAACGAGGAAGAAGCAGAGCAGGAGCACATGGAAACGAAGGGCACAACATTTCCATCGCCTCTCCCACCATACATTCCACCCAGAAAACCAAATGTGAAACCGGTGAAAGATTCAGAGGATGCAAAGTATAGCACCTTTACACCGCTATTTCCAGAGAAAATGTAGTTTGAGGGAGAATTACATGGGAAAATTTTGCAGGTTAAGTTCATAGACTCTAACTTCAACGATAGAAATAAATACCCAAAG
Organism: Pinus albicaulis; assembly: GCA_034641835.2. Lineage (NCBI taxonomy): Eukaryota > Viridiplantae > Streptophyta > Pinopsida > Pinales > Pinaceae > Pinus > Pinus albicaulis. The sequence continues at coordinate 63,922,583 of CM076576.1, forward strand.
TTCGCACCAGGAAGATATTTGAAGCAAATACGCTACCAAGAAAATGGTGTGATGAAGCTAGAACCACAACACTGGGCGACGAGGTTGCACCAGTCTGGTTTATTAAACATGTTAAATGTGTCGCACTTCGATAGAAGTACAACAAATATAACCTGTGTCAGAAAATTGTTTGTACTGATACATGATGTGCTTGTGGATGGGAAAAAGGATCCCCATAAATGAAATTTTGATATGGAGAATTACAAGGTTTTCATATCAAGGATGGGACCCCGCAAAAGAATTTCTGGAAAAAGACCAGGATAAAGCGATAGCTCAAAATATGAAGGACAAGTTTAGATTGATAAAAGGGAAGCGATGATATGATATCAACTCAATCAACCACCAAGGAGTCTACTTCGCTGCGCACATATTAGCTGGGAAAATCATGAGAAAGTGTTGAGCCAATGAAGTCCCTGCAGTAGTAGTTTCATTAGCAGCGCAGTGCAACAACGAGGTTCACTACAACTGGGTTGGATATATTAGCAAGGAATTTATGGACAACTGTCGCAAATTCCAGGAGAAAGGTACAACCTTTCATTATCCATGGTTGGTTTTAATAATAACAATGTTGGCACGGAAAGAGCCAGAGGATTCACAATTTACTTTGGTAGAAGCAGATGTGTGTGAAGCCGCGTGGTATGCCTTGTTGTGGTATACCAATCAGACATCGGGAGCATAAGAAAACATGATATTCTTTTTATTATATCACATGGATTTTCATATGTTGGTAAACCATCATCCTCGCCTCTCGCTAAGATTGTATGAGCAATATAACTATGTTTCGAAGTTCAAGGTATATTTTCACAGAATATATATACAGGCCCGAAAGGACACCATGAAGATATGGCATCCACTGTCATACTTGGTAATAGAAGGTGGTCTCCTCACACTAGTGCAAGATTGGCCCACAAAATGGATGACTACGATGGAAAAATATGCAAAGGATATTCAGACAGAGGAGGAAACGTCGGAGCTCGGAGAACCAAGTGGAAAAGATAAAGACAAGGATGAACAAGAGAAGGAACACAAAGAGGGTCAGAAAGACCCTCCTGGAGGTGATAAGAAAAATAAGGAGACGACAAAGAAAAACAAAAGAAAGAAGAAGATACACAACAAAGCTTCCCCGAGGAGAAAAAATAAGCAGAAGAAAGATAAGTCAAAGGACGTAATTCCATTGGTCCTTACTAATCAGGACCTGGATGAGATCGAGGAGAAAATTCAAGAGGCAATGACAGAGTCCTGGAATAAGATAGAGGATTGCTATGGCGTACTCCTAGCAGGTGTCGAGGAGAGTATCGCGGAGTTAAAAATATTGGCACAAACAACCAAACAACCAATGCATATAAGGGAAGGGCTTCGACAAGAAAGACTAATAGAGCTGACATTTGGGGTGCGCATAATGTAGATACCTTCCGGAGCTCTGCAGTTCGAATCCGCCAAAGTAAAGCAACCGTCGAAAGGATGGGACTTTGTCGACATGAACATCACAATGCTTCCAATTCATACATTGCATGATTTGCATCAAGGAATCAAAGATGAGCTGAAGTAGCGAGAACAACTCACCTAAAAATTGAATATTCAGGTAGAACAAGAGTGAGCTTCGTTGAAGAAACAACTTGATCAGGCCATCAAGGAAAAGGACCAGACATAACAACAACAACAAAAATTGAAAGATGTATTCGAAGCCACATGTAGAGAAGTCCCAAACATTAATGTCCAAGAAGAAGAACCAGTGGAAGTGAAGGTCGTGAAGCTCAGCCTCACGATAAAGGGGTATAAGAGAAAATTGTGGAAGTGAAATTTTCATATGAAATGAAGATTAGTAAGCTCCAGATGAATTTGTAGCCAACCACGCCACCAAAAGTACAATCACAAAGGGAGACCGACCTGAAGACTATAGTGGTCGACATCTCTACATTAGTGACAGATTGTGGAAAGTTGTTGGATGAGACTTTACAAATTTGGACCTCGTTGCAAGAGGATCCAAATGTGAAGAAGTTAGAAGAAGAGATCCAGCAGAAGCAGAAGCAGCTGGAGGAGATTCGGGCAACTACGAATACCTTTCCAATCTCACATAGGCTCGCCAATATCAGTGAGGGAAATTCCCTCCAAAAGAAGCGAGAATAGCTGAGAAGGGAAGAATAGACTTTGGCAGAGAAGACACAACCATGGCAGGATGAGGCTCTAAAATTGTCTCAGGAAGTAGATGGGAAGCTTCATGAGCTTTGATAGAGAGAAGAGACCATACTGAAGAAGAAAACAAGACCAGTGACAGAGGAATTATTGGAATAAATATGCAGTGAGGAGAATCAGGTCGCAGAGAAACTGCAGAAATTCAACAGTGCCTACGACAACATCGTGAAAAAGATCAGGGGCAATGCACTGAGTGACTTAGTACGAGTCACATGCGAGTGTTGGGGCCCTATTGGTTGCAACCCAAATTGGCCTAGATTTTGATGAAGACTCCACATTTTGTGGAGCAGAGCGTGAAGTAAATATACCGTGTGGTGTTAAAGGGACTTCGGGGCAGGTCGAAGTCCCTCCTTGTTGTAAAACGCACTATTTTGTAATGGGTATTGGGAAATATCTACTTGTTTTGAGGGGTCCATGGTATTCAAACCATGGTAGTGTAATGGTGTATCCCTATGATGTAATAGTATAAATAGGGTGAAATAATAAAAAGAGAGATATCATATCTTGATGTTTGGATCCGGATATGTGTTATGGTTGTATCATTTTGATCTATAGTTTGGGGTGAAGAAGAGGCTATGTAGCTAAGTGCACAGAGGCCTGAGTATGCAACTTAGTGCGCAGACAGCCTGCAGCTTAGTGCATAGGCCAAGAACTGTTTGTTGTACGAAGAAACATTATTATAAGCAACAATTATTGTGGACGTAGTCCCACATTGAGATGAACCATGGTAACTTTGGTGTTTTTATGTGTTGATGTGTGTATTTTCTTATTACCTATTGTAAAATAGCAGGTGTTTCAGTTATATTCACTTCGTCACAGTAATGGTTTATGATTTTGCATAACATGATTAAGATAATGGTTCATGGGATTATAAGGAATGTTAAGTGATCAATATAAATGCAGCGAAGTAGTTTATGAATGTTAAAGACAGGAAAACATAATAATACCACATCCCCACATCCCTTAAGGCTGAAAAAAAATTGTTTTGTATCCTCCCATAGTCACTTCGGGGGAGACTGTGATATGCTTGCAGGTCGTTGCTGAAAGGGCCAGTGATTGAGGTTTTTGTTGGTGCATAGTATAGTTTGAACCTGGGTCATCCCAAATCAAGCCAACAAGAACCAACATAATTCCAACCAACACAAATTCATCTTAACCCCAGATCTGTTAAGCATCGAGAAGGATCAAAGATCTGGAAGTGCAAAGCTTTTATCAAGTTTTTCACTCTAAAAAAAGTTTTCACCTTAGGAGATTTGACCCCTCTCTACTTGATAGATATAGGCTTAAGATGGATCTATGTTGATTTAATAAATAAATAATAGTCTCAATAAATATTATTAATAATATTATTAAAAATGTAAAAAAATTTAAAAAGATTGTTTGGAACATTTATCAATTTTTTTTTAAAGATAACTTCGTCATTATAATTCACAAACCCTAGGGTTTTTGAACGACATTCGATATGTTTGGAGCCGAAAGGGAGGGAAGTTCCCCTTCCCAAAACCTTGATCCTTCTTCCACATTTCCATCTGCGCCATACATTTATCTTCTCGCATTTAAATACCTAATCTCCTCAACAAGCTTACAACCATTATTGTCCCTAATTTTTTGTGAAAAATGTTGACTATTTTTTGGTGGTCGACCTTCCAAAAAAAACCTTTCATATGGATATTACAATAGCAAATCATGGTCTCATTGGATAATTTACGAGACGGTGGCATTCTCCAAAATCAATGGCAACATAGGTAGATCAAAGTTGGAAACCCCTAATTCAAGGTAAGATATCCTTTTAATTCATTAGACAAGGATATTTTTTTATTCAAGCTCAACAAGTATCGATATTATCTTTAGGAGTGGGGTGTACTTTCGTGGCCCTTAGGGCATGTGTCTAAACCATTGGACTCCTAGTTTTAACCTTGAAAATGATATTCCTTCTATTGTCCATGTTTAAGTGATATTTCACGACCTTCCCCTGCACTGTTTCACTACCGCTACCCTCAAATATATTGGGAACACCTTAGGGAACTTCATTGATATTCCAGATGCAAAATACTAGATATTTTCTCATGCTAGGTTATGTGTTGAAGTAGATTTAGAAAAAGGGCTACCTAAGGAATTTTAGTTATCCTTTGGGGATTGGACCCATCTGTAACAATTCAATTACAAGAAACTACCATTTAAATTTTCTCATTGTCATGAGGATGGGCACTTTTCCTGATATTTCCATAAAATTGTGGTCCAAGAAGTTGTGCCTCAACAACAACCCCCTATTGATTAATGGAAAAAAGAGAGATGTAGAAAAGGGGGAAATCTAAATAATGAACAAAATATGAATCAATAACTAGAACCACCTATGGTTGGTTCCACTCATGTTGTTAAGGAGACCAAATAACCCTCAACTACTCTTCCTATAGACCCTGAGAGATATTTGGGCCCCCCTGTGGAATTTGTTGAAAATACACCCCAAATACCAAGAAAATTTTTCGATCTGGAGTTATCTCAATCTTTTGGCATCAAAAAAGGGAAAGAAAAAATGGGTTAGAGCTTGAGTAGGAATCAATACAAAATCCTCCACGAGATGAGCCTTTTCCCGAGATCATTAGGGGAATTTTGAGGTCTAAAATGGGCCTCATGAGGAAATAATAAAATAACAGCTAAATCAATAAAATAATATTTATGAATTTGCAATTCACTTTTTGCACCACAATCCATGTAACCATGGTTAAATTTAATTCAAAAGTTGTACCAAAATAAAATTAATAAAAAAATTGTATTGATGTGACTATAAATAAGAAAGTGTTTTTCAAGAAAAAATCATTATGAGTGAACAACTAATGCATTTGTCCTTTGTACTTAAATAACTTAAAATAAAATATAAATATAAATTCATAAATTATTAATTATATAATATGTTATTAATTAAAATTTATATTATTTAAATTGTATAATAACATGTAATTAATTTACTATATAAAAATAATATAATATATTATTTTATGTATGAATTTTATTCAAAAAGTGTGAAATGACATTTATTATGAGTACTTTACTTTGACTTTAAAAGTACTTAGAGCACTACCATGGTTAACCATGCTTTTTTATCCACCATTGAGAATGTGACAAGTAAGTGTCTTTAACCCAAACAATGCCACCTCAACCATTAGGGATGATGTCATCCCCTAAAATGTGATTGGTTCTCATAAAGTGAATTTTGATTTTACATTTTCCTTAGGAGGTTCATTTTAAACCTCAAAATTCCCCTAATGGGAGGTTGTATAGGCTGTAGAAGAGAGACCTAGTCTGCCAAGAATGGCTCATGGTATAGACTATTTGGCCTCTCATAGGCCCTCTCGACCTCCCTCTCCCACTAGGATTCTGCTCTCTTCTAGATCAGGATCAGTTTTCCAATATTGGTTTAGAGAATATGAATCCGATGGAATATTTGAAGCAAAGATCTCAAAAGATACCTCTTCCAAAATGCATGGCAAACCTTTGAATCGAGAAATAAGGGAGAGAGAAACAATTTGAGAAATTGATCTAGGTAGGTAGAGAACTCTTGACATGTATGCCACCCAATCAAATTTCCAAAGTGAAAATGTTGGCATAAATCAGGCCCACAAGGGGGGTCGAGAAAATCCAAATCGAAATGATGAAGTTGGTCTCCTGGAATTGTAGTTGACTAGGGATTTAGAAGAAGCGAGAATCAATCAAAAATATCATAAGAAAAGAGAAACCAGACACACTCATGCTCCAAGATACTAAACTTGGGGCCACAAAGGTCCTATAAATGGGTAATTATATATGGAAGAATAGTTCAAGATGTGCAACCAACTCTAGCAGGGATTATGGTGGATTATGCATGCTTTAGAATAACATAATTCTACAGTTAGAAGACAATATTCAGACTCAACACTAGTTGTTCACCAAATTCAAGCATCACCACTATGGTATTTCCTACTCTTGTCTTACTGTCTATATGCGTGTTCTCATTGAAGAAAGCAATTTTTGTTGGGATTCAATTGAATTTTTATGTGAAGGCGTTGATAGAACTTGCTTCATAATTGGAGTAGACTTTAATGTGACAATCTCTCTAGATAAAAATAGAGGGTGTGATTCAATATGAGAACCATTCAAATAATGGATGGAGGAATTTATTTTAGCTAATGAATTAGTGGATGTTAAAATGTAAAATGGTGTTTACACTCGGAGAAACATAAAAAATGGGTCTGGGCATATCGCAATGCACCTAGATCGCTTCTTGATTCATGATTTTTTCTTGGACAACAATTATATCATCAAGGATAATATTATTATGTGGGTTTCCTCAGACCACTGCCCCATTAGTTTAGAGATCATGGAAGCCCCAAATTATGGCCCGATACCTATTCATTACTATCCTCTATGGATCCAATATCAAGAATAATGGATTTTATCACCCAATCTTGGAATAAATGGGTATCGAGCTTGCCTACCTTCATTTGGGAACAAAAAATCAAGGAAGTCAAAAATGCACTCAAAGACTAGGAAAACAACCCTTTTGAGCCCCTGAAAAAATAAGTTGTTAAGCTTCATGAGGAACTGCAAAAATTGTAGCAAAGCCTAGAGCATTCATAGATTACCTCCTCTTTGAAAATCAAGGAAAAATATGTGTTTTGCACATATTAAAAATCTCTAATACAGTGAAGAGACGCATTGGAGGTTGAAATTGAGAAGCTTATGGTTGGTGGAAGGAGATCGTAACACTACCCACTTCCATAAGCAATCCAAGGCTGTGATTTTAAAAATAACGTGAAGGAAATTAATGATGATTAAGTACATGAAGTTACCTCATTTGAAGAAATCAAGGAAGTTAGTCTCACGCTTTTCAAATCTTATTTTGACAAGAGACCTGCTCTCCTTGGAGAAGAAGAATCAATTCTTCAACACATCCATTCTTTACTCTGTATGGAAGAAAATAAAGAACTTGACAAGGAAACATTTGACAAGGAGGTTCTCGTAGCAATCTAGGGGCTAGAGCCAGACAAGGCCCCAGACCTAGATGGTTTCTCGATCAATTTTCATCATATATGTTGGCATTTGATCAAGCTCAATTATCTTCATATGATAAGATATGTGCACAAATCTCGTAGGATGGGAAGGGCTAACAATTCTACTTTTATTATTCTCATTCCCAAATAATCTAATCTTTCTTCCTAATTAAATGCTTATTACAAGATTTTATCCAGGGTCATTACTAATATAATGAAAGTTCTCTTTCCAAATCTCATTTCTGAATCACAAAGGGGATTCATGTCAAACCAACAAACTTTGGGACAATATCATTCTTGTTCATAAGGCCATCCATTCTAGCAAAGTTACGTGTGAAAAGGGAATGGTTATTAAAATAGATATGGAAAATTTTGTTGACGGGGTAAACCACTCCTTATTCAACATCACGGAAAAATTTGGCTTCAACTCCTCATTCATCAACTAGATTATTACATGCATCGATAGATCGTGGATATTCCTTCTAGTCAATGGAAGATCCTCCTATCTTTTTTCAAGAAAATACAAGTCTTAGGTAGGGGTGTCCCCTCTCCCCTCTTCTTTGTATCATCTAGTTGAATCCTTGGGCAGAATGTTGGATTATGAAAGGGCGACCAATAACCTTCTAGGAATCTAGATTTTAAAAGGTGTCAAACGAATAAATTACTCATAGTTCGTGGATGACACTACTCTTATGGGTGGTGCCTCCACAATCACGGCCTCTAAATTCAAAGGAGTTCTAGATATCTTTATCCAAGTTTTAGGAGGTCTCATAAATTTGAAGAAAAGCAAAGTATATGGTTGGAATGTAAGTAAAAATATCTTTCTAAGAATTAGATGAATTTTTTCCTTTTCTGTTTAGGAGGAATGGACTTTATTCACATATTTTGGGATACATATTAGTCTTTGTTCTTAGAGTAGTAATACTTGGAATAAAATCCTCTCCAAACTCAAGACAAGATGGTGCGGTGAGGAGCACAATTACAAATCTCGTTGGTTGAATGGTCCTTCTCAAATTTGTTTTATCTTATTTTCCCCTTTGAGTTCTTTGTTCTATTGGCTCTAGCCAAAATTAAAATGGAACTTTCCAAAGCTTATTGAAAATTTCTATGAGAAGGAGGAAAGTCCTCCACAAATCGATTCTACCTTGTCAATTGGTCAACAATTCGTGCCCCCAATTCCATGGATGGGATTGGAGTTTGAGATCCCCAACTAGTCAATAAGGCTTCAGGGGCTAACCTTTGGTGGAGGTTGATCTCTGGTCCTTATGATTTGTGGAAAAAATTCATCCACCGAAAGTATCTACAAGGAAAGTATGATAGGTGCTTAGACAATCCTTTGGGTGCTATTGGTGGATCTCCTATTTGGTAATTTCTAAAAGCTACCACCCCTATAAAATTATCTTGCTTTCACTGGATCCTGGAAATGGGAAGAAGATATTGATTTGGAATAAAAAAATCATGAACAAGAATCCTTTGGTGAATGTTCTTCCCTAAGTCCAATCAAGTACTAATGGATCATCAAGGAACTCATTCTATTTGGGACATCTCAAAATGATTGTCTTTAGGCGCCTAGATTGGGTGACAATTTGGATTTGTCCCTCCAACCTTGCAATCTGATCTTTCTCAGCTTGATCCTTTGCTTGCGAGTTGTGCCTCGAAGATTGCAGATGCCCGTTACTGTTCGGGCTAGGGTAGGATGGGTGGTTTAGAATCTCTTATTTACCGGCATAATCCAAGGTATTTTATTTGGTTGATGTTAACAAAATTTCATGAAAGTGTGTGTAAAAAGCATGTATGCAAACACTTAAAGAAGAAGCAACATAAAAGGAGACAATAAAGAAAATGCACATAATATTTGATAACAAATTTTGACCAATGTGGACTGCGTCTTCGAGCCTTGATTCAATAACGGGGAGGCCGCTTCATTCATCTCATAAAAAATAAAGACAAGTACATGGAAAAATACATCATTATACCTCCAATCTTGGAAGTGACTTGAAATTTGACTACTCAAATGACAACAATTATAGCACCAACAAGTTTGTGTCATCCTCCTAATACTTTTGACTATAAACATGACCTACTTTTGAACTTTGTGCCCAAAAATTAATGATAAAGGTAGTTTTTGCCATGACCCCTGAATTCCATTGCCCAGATGCAAAAAATTGACTACACCATTGTCATCCTTGCGATATTTTGGTTAAATCTAGCCACATTTCTCCACCTGCAAATCTAGCCCCATAGGGAACTTTTTAGATTCCTCACATCATCAAAATGGAATATTCCAAAAATATCATTATAGAATATTCCCTGAAATCTATGTTGGGAATCGCACCTGCTCTTGGTTCCATGCAGGGTTCCGCTGTCAGCGTCCCACTTGGCCTCTGCGTTGTTCCATTCGGCTTTGTGGCTCGTGTTCTCGGCCTCCACCTGCTCTCCTGTCGCGCGACAACTGGTATGTTTTAAATATTTCGGGGTTGATGTTGATTACAAAGTCAACATAGTTGGAATACCGGTTGGCGCTCATTGGTTGTCACGTAGGTTTCTTAGGATCAAACCCCTCAATGCTCATTTTTAAATATAAAACTAAAGTTTTGAACTTTTGGAACCATACGTTTAACATCTCGGTTTATATATTGTCGTTCCACGTTGACAGTTAATAAACCCGCCATATAAAAAGCTTCTGCCACTTTATTTGGAACCATTTGTTCCAACATATTTGTGTGTGGTTATAACGAACAGCCATATTTTAAAAACATTAACCACTGGCCATATAAAATGTGATCACCAGTTTGTCCCCCAACCAATTTGGTTGGCGATCGATGTTATGGGTTGGTGTTGATTTAACTGCCATTGTTTACAAAATGTTGAATATGCCAACTGTTATCGTTGCAACTGTCAGGTATATTTAAACAATTTCAATCGATAAAACTTGATGGTTCACCATATCAACCATCGTCGTTGGTAATGTTTGACTGTGCAACAAATATAATATGCCACAGTTGGCCATATGACTTATTCATTGCCGATCCAAAATAGACTGTAACCGTTTGTGATTTAATGAAAACATAACCGTACGTTGTGTGTCATGAGCTCCACGTTGTATGTTTGAAATTATACGCCATATTTTGGTTGGTGGCTAGTGTATGGGGTTGCACCGTCGGAGTCGCTCGATGGGTGCGGGTTCGACTCTCGCCGACCTATTTTTAATTACAAAATCCCCACCAAATATAACATGTGACCATTAGCGCACCATTTTATATTACAACCACCAACGAATATAATAGATCGTTGAATCAAATTGTCAGTTCAAACTTAACAAAAAATTGTTTGTCATATAATATGTAACAACCATTCACCGATTTAAACCGCACTTCCAAACTTGGTCGGTCCGGGTCCAACCGACCACTCTTGGGCTAACACGTGGCACCATCCCATTGGGCCACGTGGAAAAACCCCACTGGTCCTTTCAAATTCCACTAATTTTATCGGGGTATCGCTATATTTGGCAGCTCTGCCAAAAGTAGTGACTCGCCAAATTTATATGGAGTTAGCTAAATTTAGCCCCAAAGCCAAGTTTGACCAAAAAAATTCACTGGTGATAACTTCCACATACGGAGTCATATTGAGGCGTTGTTTGCACCATTGAGACTTCAATTTTTGGGCCATCAGGAATCTGCCTGAATCAATGGGTTACTCTGTTAAACAAGTCTATGATAAGCTTCATTTAGATTTGCCTTGCCCTCAAGAAACAACATTTGGAACAAGATATGGATACCCAATACCACCTACGCCCGTCACTCTCCCCTCCCTCCCCTCCCAAACTAATTTTTTTTGTTGGACCCTGATGCATGGAAAGATTCTCACAGGGGAGAACCAGAGACATCAATAACATATCAGACCCTTCCTGGTGTGTATTGTGTCGAAAATCTTTTGAAACTGCTAAGCATATACTCTTGGAATGTGAGTATGCCAACAAAGTATGGGATCATGTGTTCTCAAATCTTCATCCTTTACAAAATCCCAACTAACTGGAAAGAAAATTTTAAGTATCCACATTGACTATACTCATCTTTCTTTTAGGGTGAGGTTGCCTTCAAATTGGTTTGGGAAGTCGTGGAAAAATTCATTGCTTGGAAATTATGGCTAGAAAGAAATCACGCTCTCTTTCATTAGCACCTTCTTCGACCCTACCAAGTATTTGATCATGCCAATGGTCTGTTGGTAGAATATTTCTATGTGAAGGGCCTTCCTCATTCCACTAGTTTGGTGGATGGCAAGGCACATTGGTGGCATCAAATTTTTTTGGGACTCCCCCCAAATTCTTAATCTTAGAACTCAGACTGACCACTCTTGTCAGAAACTCCATCTTAGTCCTCAATATTTCCAGAGTTAGTGCACTTGATAGAATGTTGTCATCATATTTTTTGATGGAGTCTAAAGGAAACCACGGGGAGGTGAGTTTGGTGGGGGAGGGGCGGTGGGAAGTGGTTAGCCCTAGAGGAATTATACAATACAATTTCTCTTAGAATCTAGGAACAATGACAAACAATATGGCAGAAGTATACACTCTCTTACAAGGTGTTCTTCTAGCCAAGTGCCTTTGTCCCTCTTCCTTAATTATTATAGGTCTTCCAAAATGATCATTAGACACATGGTTAGAAGTAGCTCTTCACTTGATATTCATCTCAATTCAGTAGAAGATCGAGTCTAGAGATTCCTAGGGGATGAGATTATTACCACTTGGTTCCATGTGAGGCATAATCGTAATCAGGAGCTTGACATGCAAGAAAACTTAGCCATTGGCAAGCCAAAAGTGGCTTATGATAAACAACAAACTCTACCACCAAGTTATTCCATGAGTTCGATTAGACAGATGTCAACTTGACATGTATCAAAGGCATGTAACTCCTGGTATAAACGAGGGAACATGGTATTGTTTTTGTAACCCTCATCCCTTAGTGTCGGCATGAAATTAGATGGGCGTATGGCTTGGCTTGTTATTTCATGTGAGTGTACTCTATTCGGTTGATTGGTTGGCTTCTTATTTATTTAGTGTTTTGATTGATTGGTAGATGGGTCGTTTTGCCAGTCAATTTTTGGATCATATTCTCGGTTTGCTAGTATCACTATCTTGCCCAGTGATGGTTAGGTGATGCAAGGGCATTAGATTTTAGCCAACAATGTGAAAGCTTGTTCACAATGTGTGGCTAGCTGAGTTAAAATTCATTCACTAATGGGTGAAAGTCAAATTTTTAATGAGAGGATTGAATTCCTCAAACAAATTAATATTATTATTTTCTATAATAAATTAGGAGAATATTTAGAGATAAGTAGTTTTAATAGGTGCTAAATTGTTGAGCATATCTAGCAGTAGTTGATAGATTCTAACAAGATATTGGGCAAGTAAGATTTTCTCTCAATTTAGGAAATTCGATCCTAATTGAGGAGGTCTCTGTTTTGTAATAAAACTATAAATTGTAAACTTTGTATCTGAGAAGTTCGGAGTTGGTCGAGAGGAATTATTTGTGAGGATTTGTTTCAATAAAGATTGCAATATTTCTATTACTTTTATACTGGCAATCCCCAGAGTATTCCACCTTCGTGAATTAATTGAGTTTTTTTTTTATATGTTGTGAAAATATCAATTATAGTGGTTCTGCATAGAAAGTCAAGAGAGGCTGAAGGTTTTTATTTTGTTAATTAAAACAGAGTCTCTGTTCATTTAAACATTTTATACTTTGTTTACAAGGCCATAGTATTAATATGAATTCTATGTGGAAATCGATTGAAATGGTATATGATTGTTGGGTTATAAAAGAAGGACTATGATGAATGCATTTCAAATATAAGTAATAAATTGTTGTATGAGAGAAGGTCCATAAATCATTTGTGTTTTCAATCTTTTAGATGGACAAAGCAAACGATTTCTATATCAAATGATTGGTATGATATTATTTTGAATTAAGTGGGCTCGATTCACATGAATCGATATCAATATCAGCGTTTACCTTTGAAAAAATATCAACTCAGATTGATAATTTGCTATCAGGGTTGAGACGTGTTTGAAAGGAAGCAATTTACTCTGGTTTGTTGGAATCGATTTCTATTTATTTATAGCTTTGACTAAGTCGATGTGTAGAGGTCGATCCCGAGTTTTGATGCAGAGGAAATAGTGCTAGAAAGGAGCGATGAACTTCTGGTTTGAACCAAACTAAATTTCTGTTGAAATTCTGTTGAAAACCAGCGTTCAAAGCGATCAGAAACTATAAGTTTTGAAAAGCGGTTTTGAATGGTAAACCACCAGTATCGCACACCTCTGGAGCTGAGGAGCGGTTTTGTAAAAACTCACGCGATCCAATTGGTTGCAACCACGTCATCAGTCTAAAACTGCCCATATCATGTAGCGTTGGAATGTTAAATCTCTGTGATGAAAGCAACGCGATATGCATTTGATCCATTCGATCTGGAAGGCAAAAGATCCAAGGTTGATCGCTAATCAAGCTGCACGAGTTTTAATATCAGGTATGGCCCAGTAGTTTGGCGTTGGTAGATGTTTTATTAACATATAAGAGTTGAAGTTTGGATGTGTGGGGTCCATATGGAACCAACCTAACATAAACTCGTGCTCATAAGAGTTAATTGGTTACGTTACAAGCTTAAGGCTCGATATAAGTTAAAAGGGGTTAGAACATAAGTATTTTAATCTTATGTTTTAAAAAGGTTAACCTCTATTCTTATGACCGAGGTGTTATATATCCAAAGGATTTTGAATTTGGCTTTAATGGGTGAAGCTGATATTGTATGATGACTTTTTAAAGTTATTTCATTTAATCAAATTTTTAAAATTTGATGAATGAAAATGAGAACGAAGAATTGAATCCGACTCCTCCAAAGTTAGAAACCATTGTGAGTAAATTTGAAAGGCTCTCCTTAACGCCGGCACCATCACCGCCATCATTAGTGGTATCAGAGCCAACTTCAAAGTAATTACCAGAGATTGGGCAGACTTCCAAGAGTCATGTTAGGGTCCCGTGATTTGGCTTATTGGCAAGCCAAATGACAGTGTAACATCAAACCAAGCTTTGGAGCCCGAGGACCTAGCCTTCCTGGACTTAGAGAGGGCTCTCTCTATTAGTGTAAGGGATATCTGGGTATTTGCTTATTATGTTCTGATTTTAGGCTAGTTATGAAGTAAGTTTTTGGTTTTGGTTTTTTTAAGTTGTGAGGGATGAAACTGATCAAAGATATAAGATAGGTAAAAAGATGTCAGATCAACTGGGCTATGGGGTCGAAAAGGTCAAGAAAGCTATAAGATGATGATACAAGGTTGTTGAAGGGCCGATTTGATTCAAGGTAGAAAGGATCTTTGGGCAAAATGGAGTAAATGGACATCAAGTTTGTGAACAACAAAGAGTTTCAAGCATAGCTAGTTTAATAGATAACATAAACATGGTAGGGCAAACCACTAATCATGCAAAATGTAACTATAAGCTAATCAATACATAGAAATAAACATTCAAGCCATGCATAGAAGTATATGACCCTCTAACTTTGGGAAATGGCTATCAGAATTTGGGGAAAACACTTAAGAAAGACAAACAACTTAACTTACTATGCCGAAACGCCTAAACACAGTACTTCAAGTTATTGGGCACTTTGAACAACAAGATTTTCATAGTTTTAGGCAAAGGGCTAGATCGAAACTAGGCCTCCTTGGTTCAAACAAAATGATAATCTAATCAGTCAAAGAGAAATTTCATGGATGGAACTATAGCTAGCCATAGGTAAGCAGGGCGTACCGTAAGTCATACTTAGCATGTATAAAACCATGAATGAAACAAGCAACGATATCCTCAAGTTATTAAAGAGAAGTTAAGAATTCTTTAATATAACTAAGGAAGAGGAAAACATGAAACCTATGAAGAAACAGGAAATTTGAGGTGCCTCCAAGGGCATATCTCAAATTTGTTCTCTACTGATCTATAGCAAGCAAGAAATATGTATTCATGAATGAAAACTAGAAGACAACAACAAAGCAAGAGACACTATACCATTCTACCAAATCATGGAATCCAACAACAATCCTTCTTCATTCATCCAAGAGCATCCAAGAGGCAATCCAAAAGCATAAGACAAGTATTTCTTCCAAAGCTTATATGACCATATATTGCTTCTCTTCTCAAGTTCAGCGTTGTTTTACAATGAAAGCCTTTGGAATATATAGGCTCAAGTGAGGAAAACCTCATGGTTCAACTTGCATTCCTATTGGCCTAATCAAAATATCTAAACTTGTCCTTGAGGCTTTGAAAAGCCCAAGGCACAAAATATCTTATAAAATATCTAAAAAATGCTAAAAAAGGAAAAATAATTGACTTTGCATTACTTCTCATGTGCAAAAATAGCTAAACGCACATTTGGATAAAACAAAATTTAAAGGTTCAAATTTTACAAAAATATTCAAGATTTACATCAGCAAAAGGTCCCCTGACTTGCCGACAACATTTGGCAGCCTTCCCGATGTCGAAACGACGCTCATGATAGCTCGTTGGAAAGCTCTAAGTGTCTAAATTCTGGAAAAACTGAAATTTTCCCAAACTTATGCTTTGAAGTCCACCAAAACTAAACCTATGTGTAAAAAACCAAAAATTACAGTCTGCTGGTAGACCGGGCAGAGTGTGCAAAAAGCGAGCATTTTTCGCCACTTTGGGGGAGAAAATGATCTCTGAATGTCCTGAAAATCGCTGAGTGTATGCTCTTGAAATTATGGCATCCAATGATACCATTCTCCTCCTTTGACGAATCCCCAAAATGAAATGGCGAATTTCATGAGTTTTGACAAAAAACTCAAAAATGCCAAAAAACCAAAACATGTCAAAATTTGCCCAAAATCGGTGTGTATGACCCTCAAGGGTTCTTAGCAATATGTTCCGAAGCAGAAGCCAAAATATGAAGTCCTGATGTGTCTTTCTTCATTTTCCGTGCCGGGCGCTTCCCTTTAGCCTCCTTTAGCTTTTCTTGGGCAGCCTTTAACTTGCGTCGGGCAATTGATTTAACTTCTTGTAATGCCTCGTCATTCTCCTTTGGATGCTTCAAAGTTTTTGAAATTCCTTCTTCAAACCAAAATCTGTCTCAGCCTGTCAAATTACTATTTGATTAAGATATAATTGGTCTTGAATGTTGTGTACAATGTCTCCTTTGGTATAAGACTCCTTGAAAAACGGTGGCAGGATTTTTAGAGAGCTTGGAGCAGCTTTTAAAAGTGATTTGGAGGTGTTAGAACCGTTGAAATATGCACGGCATGTTTGTGTGAAAGAGCGTCGCGCAGGAGTTGGTGTCGGGTCACCTGTCGGGCCGACAAGACCCAAGGCTACAGGCGCGCCGCGCCACAATTATGCGCCTTTGTGTTTTCACCTCTAAGCGCGCCGCGCACATTTCCAGGCGCGCCGCGCGGGCTTAAAAGCCTAAAAAACCTATGATTTTTTCTCAAACACTTCTTCTTTGGTCTCGAGGGTAACGAGAGGAGCTCTGTTCACGCTTGGGGAACTTGCAAAATGGATCAACAACAGTACTCAACCTTTGTTAAAGCGGAAAAATCCGAGCCCTTTCTTATTTCACTTGGTGGATGTTTTGAAAACTTTTTGACAAGTTTTAAACGACCCCTTGCACCGATTTTTGATAAAAAGGTGAAGTTTGATTTTTTGAAAAGATAGCATAGTGAGAAATGTGTTTTAGGTGAAAAGGCCTTGCTTGGGAGTTTCGAATCTCCTATACTGCATTTTCATTGTGCCTTATTTAAAGGAGAAACTTTGCCACTGTTGACTCTTTAATGCCCTTTTCAGAATGTAACATTGGCCCAATAATACACCAATGAGTTATGAAGCACTTTTCCATTTTGTAGGGAAGCAGATTTACCCTTTGAACTTTAAACTAATGTGTCTGCTCTGGATGTTTTAAAGGTGACAAGGCCTTACTGTGAAAATGATTTGACTGCCAGGTGTCTTTTAAACTCATTTTCTGACTGTGGGTGAAAAATGTAGTTGCATTTTCTCAAGCCCTTCCACCTCTGTCCATTTGAAAAGGGAATTTATTTAACACTCCTCTCTCTTTACTCAATTTGCACTGATATGGTGCCTTTGGCCCTTTTATAATGAACATGCCTATATTTGTTTTGAAATTTTCTCCAGAAACTGAAAATATGCCAAAGTATTTCTTGTATGTTATGAACCTGTATACCTATTTGCAGTGCCCCTTTTGCTAAGGAAGAAGCTGAAATGTCACCTCAATGTCCCTTTTATACTTCTGGTGCTTTGTATGGCATACTTGTCTGTCACTGTTGACTAGTTGAAAGAGGTTTTTATACTGAAAGGGAAAGAAAAACCTTTGAGTATCATCATCACCCACTTGTCTTTGTCAACTTATGATAAGTAATCTGAAGGACATCCTCTGTGAGTAGGAATATCAGTACTCTTTGAAAAACAACTATCATTTATTTTGTCCTGTGCAATGACCCTTTCTTATCAACCACTTCTTCAATCTTGTTTTGTTTGAGCTGCAGACTGTCTTTTGAAAGAAACCTTGTCAAGAGACAAGTTTTGACCCATTGGATTGCAGTGGTACCCCTGCTTTCCTTCTTGGTATCTTACCTTGTTTCTTTGTTTCAGTTATTCCTTACTGTTCTTACCACTCATCTTTGATCAATCAAACTTTGAAAACAGTCAATGCCCTGGCCTTTTGCTTATGAATGAAGGAGGCGCTTTCAATCCTCTGTCTTAATCTGCTGAAGAATGTTTGATGAGCATGATTGACAAGGGTTTCTCTTGTATATGATAGCAGGCAAACAAACTTTGAAAAACCCTGCCTTCAATCATCACTTTACTTCAGAAAACCCTAGTCACTGTCTCACTATTTATTACAAACAAATATTTCTTACAGTCAGTTGCAACTCTTGAAGTCAAACTTTGGCCATCGCCCTCTGCTTATAGATGAAGGAGGCGCTCTCAAAACCCTCTACTTATATATGAAGGAGGTTCTTAGGCCTTTAAACCCTCTTCTTATAGTTGAAGGAGGTTCTTAGCCATTTCATATCCTCAGCCTCTTGACATTGTTGTTTTTCCTTTAACTGTCCTTTCAGGCCTTGAATGTGGTCGCATGAGCTTGATGAAAAAAATTTTGCTTTGTAGCTGCATCTCAGGCTCAAGATCACTTTGAGAAGCAGTTGTCTTCTCATGTGGAGCTCAAAATTGTCTTCTGAGATGCCGGTATGTTTCTGTCCTTGAAAGGTCCATCAAACACTGTAAAACACCTAAAATCAGCTTGAGATTATGGTCTATGTATTGCTGAGACTTAAGGGTGTATTAGTGGCGCAACTTAGGGCTGTGACCAACTTTATTAGCAGAGTGGGAGGTCTGTTATGACTGCTCTATAGCAGATGGAGGTTTTTTGGCTCTTGGATAGTTTGCCAAGGGTGAAATGCCTTAAAGCGCCACTTCCTAACTTAGGGGGGAACTTTCTGAATAGATTTGATTTGTCTCTTTAGAGCTGATGGGAAGATTAGTATGGATGAGGCTAGGTAGGATTTGATAATGAGGTTTCATCTCATCATGGGCGGACTGAAAGGTAGGAGGGCAAAAAAAATTTATAGGCGTTTTCCCAGCTGGAAAATTTGACAAATTTTTGGATCAGCTGTTGGAAAACTTGGTTGTTACAACTAGTCATCACCTAACAAGTAAAAAATATTGATGACTAACAGTGGCTCCATTTGGGGAGGGCAGCTCCTTTTCAGGAGGTGTCCAGAATTTCAGATCTTTGGCTTATGAAGACCAGTGCCTTACCCATTGGCGCAAATTTCACTCTTTTTTATGCTACTTCTGAAAAGAGACAGCATGATTAGCATCAATGATATTTCTATCTACCCCACTACTTTTCCTAACATTTTTTCTTCTTTTGGGTGCATTTGGACTAGCTAGCCTTTTGCCAACATATTTTTCTTTTTTGTAAAATGAACCTATATATTTCTACACTTATATCTGCCGGGAGTTCAGATTAAACTGATGAACTCCTTCATTACTCTACCTAAACTAGATCAACTGTCAAGATTAAGCTGTTTGACAGGATTTTGTTCTCTAATCTAAAACATGAAATTTAAAATGATCAAATCAGGGTTAAACAGTCTGATTTGTCATGTATTTGCGGCATGAAAGGACAAACTGCACACAAATATTATTTTCCAAAAAGGAAATCTAGAAAAATAGGGCTAAGATGTACAATGTGTTTTTTATTCCTGTTTCTCTCTTTGGTTCTGTTTTAGGCATGTGGAACCAGTATCTTTTCCTAATCTACTCTCTGTGATAAGTCAATCTTACACAATGTTGACCATATTTTTCACTCACTAACTTATCAACAAATAAATTTAAACATGTTTAGCTATGATTAGGCTAGATAGCTGAACAAGACATTTGAGTACTAGTAGCGGCATTTAGACTTGCGCGCTTTCCGAAGGACTATTTTTTGGAACATGGGGCCTTTTTCTATTTTTCAACCGCCCTCTTTTCTATTCTTTTATTGTTTTTGACTTTTCTTCTTTTTTACTTTTTCTTCAAACAAACTAAAACTGAAAAGGTGCTCAAAAGGCTGAGCTTATTTTCCACTATTGTCTATCTATCCCAAGCTAATCTATACACAATTGACATTTTTTTGGTGAACTCTTTTTTCCAATGTAACCAGTCAAGTAGATGATTACATGGGTGACTCTGGTTTAGTTCTTTCATGATGCTGAAGTAATGAAAAGGCCACCTCCATTTGGTTTTTTTTCGGACAGTAGTGCTTAAGTTTTTTCTCATTCTTGGTAGCAACTTGTTTGTGATAGAACCCACTACCCCTTCAGATTTCTCAAGGAAAAAAGAAAATGGATCTTGGAATAATACCTGATCTAGAGGATTTGATATATGGGCTTCTTTCAGGACTACTCCTTCTTCCACTTGGCTATACTTGGGACCCCCTTGGTAAAGCAACTCTTCCTCTTACTCATGATCACTTGAACTGTCATGCTCATCATATATTGCAGTGTAGTTTTCTTTCCAAGCTGATGTGTTCTGATTAAGTGGATTGAAAACTGTGTGAAGGTCATCAGGTTGATGAGCAAGGATACACTTTGACAGTGAATTATCTTGAAAGGATAGTGTGACCACTCTCATGTGTTTATCAACCTCTACTTCTTCATCTGCAATTTGTAACTCAATGGAACTTGGTGGCTGCAAATCTGGAGTAAAGGAAGATTCCATGTCCAAAATGATTTCCTCAACCATTTCAGGAAAAGGTTTCTCATTTACAACATGCTCGAGAATTTTAACATCCTCCTCAACCTCATCATCAAAGTTGAAAAACTTTTGATCTCCAATTATGTGAATGTTATCTTTGATGGACTGAAGTGAAGTAGAGCAAAGAGTCCGAGACTCTTCACTTACTTCTAAACTCTCAAGGCTCTCCTCATCAGTGTCATAGATGACCTGTAATGGCTGCTCACTTTTCTCAAGTTTATGAAACTGAGCTTCCTCCCAAAAATCAAAAACTGAGTTTTCTGCAAAGTTAGATTCTGTTTGGAAATCATCATCATTATCAAAATATTGATCAAACCTTGGAAAATCATCATTATAATTAATGTCATCAACCACGCATATTGGACTATCAAATTTCTTTTCTTCAAATTGATTTACAAATCTATTTTTTGACTTATGATATGAAAGATTAACAGGAGAAAGATTAGAAAAGTTGTGGTTATGTGAAGTTTCAGAGGCTGTTTGCATGTTTATAAGTTGATCTATTTCCTCTTCAGTTAAAAAGGGAGGCATTTTCATTTCTCTACAATAATCCTCTTTCTCTTGGGAAATCTGATTTGAAAGATTAATGTATTTTTGGGCTTCATCTATGAGAGATGATGAATCATCACTCATGTCCTTAGAGAGATCCTGTGGGTTCTCTTTCATTTCTTGCTTGTTTTCATCTTCAACCAATTCTTTGTGATGTTGAGGATAGTAAACATGGGATTCAGGAATTTCCTCTGATAGATTCTTAGGGGGCCAGTTTGCTTTTATGAACTCAAATGACTCCCAACATAAAGGTAGAGACCCTATAGGTTTTGATTTATCTTCTATCTCAGATTTGAATTCCTCTTCAATCAGCTCTTCTTGATTTAGGTGAGAGTTAACTTGAGCAGGGTTTTCCTGAATAATTGCTGAGAGATCTTTAGGATGCAAATTTTCTTTCAAAGTCTGGAATGATTTAAAGCATAAGGGTAGAGAACCTAAAGGTTTTTATTCTTCTTCCATTTTAGGATCTGTGATTTCAAAATGGCTGATAGTTTCTTTAGAGCATTCCTCTATGTTTTTATTTGCAACTTTCCCATTAGGCACATTTTGTTTATAACTCTTGTCTTGTAATAGTCGAGTGTGTTCATCCTGAGGAAGAAGTGTAGGTTGGTTTGAATAAGCAGTGTTAACCTTAGCTTTGTGTTTTTCTCTTTTCCTGTCAAGTAGATGCTCTAGTTTTCCAAACATACATACCAATTTTTTCAACTTTTCCTCTGAAGATATTAGTCTCTCTTGATTTGCTTTGTCTTTCTCTATTATTCTTAGCTATACCTCCCTATTTAGTATGTTGAATTCTACATCAACTGCTATCCTTTGCATTTCTTCTAGGGTCAAAGGATCTTTGTTTCTTATCTAGAAAACCATCTCTGGGTCAAAAGAATCTGGGTAGTGCAAGAGAGCACATCCGAGGGGTGGCTTTAGATTAGCAGGCATTGCATGGTATACTTTATTGAACCTGGCTGAAAAGTTTTGTATTGTCTCCCGTGGTTGTCTTTTTAACTTATTGTACTCCTTTATGATGAGAACTTTATTACCCATGACCACCCACCTATCTAAGAAGATTTGAGTGAACTGATGAAAATTGGTAATGCTTGCAGTGGGAAGGTCTTTAAACCAACTCTTAATTTTTCCTTGTAATGATAAGGCAAACATTCTAATGCGCACATCATCTTCTTCTATGTCATAAAGTTCAAGTAAATCCTCAAGTTTTTGGGCGTGCTCTTCAGCGGTGACTTTGGAGCTTTCTCCATCAAATCTGGGTAATTTATTTTGAAGATTTGCAGGAAGGGCTTGAAAGATGGGAGGTAAAACCAGAGGCTTGTATCTTTCTGGGACCTTTGTGGATATAGGTAGTGTAAAAAGAGGTTCGTGACTATTTGACGTTTCAGCCAGAGTGGGAAAGGTAGCATGAGGCTCATGTTTTGCTAGGTTTTCCATAGGTGAATCTAGGGTAAGCACAGGTGTACAAGCCTGCTCATGGTCTGAAATTTGAGGCTTAGCTTTTTGAGGTTTGAGATCTTTCCAATGATCAATGTAGATCTCATCGGTGTATTCCCGATCAGGCTCAAAGTAGGATAGAACATACTTATAGATAAAGACAATAATTTCTTGAATCCAACTAATGCCTGAGTGCTTTTTATTTCTTGGATGACTGGTCATGTTTTAGGTTCTTCCTCCAGTGGAGTCTTTAAATCTATTGGGAGTTGTGGAGTCGCCAGGTGGAACTTGGTTGTTTTTGTAAAGATGTAGTTATGGTCCACCACCAGTAACTAGGGGAAAAGCCAATCTGGAAATGTTTTTGGGGTTTTTCTGAGTTTTTATGTGCAGCCTATGGTTTGGAAGAGTTTCCTATAACTGAATCATCATTTTGCTAAGATGGTGAAAAATCTAGCTTCGACTCTTCAAACAACACTTAATTTTTCTAAATTTGATTGAGACTTCGAGAGTTACTAAGGAGTACTTAGATTGTCACTAACTCGGAAGGTCCCACCGTGATCGCCATTATGTTAGTGAGCGGTGGGATAAGTCAATCAGATAGTATTCTTAAGGTTGTTGGAATGTATAGGGAATCTAAGTTTGTTTATCACTCAGAGTCCCACAGTGATCGCCATTATGTTAGTGAGTGGTGGGATAAGTCAATCAGATAGTATTCTTAAAGGTCTCTAAAGATTTAGGGAAACTAAGTTTGTTTATCACTCAGAGTCCCACTGTGATTGTCATTATGTTAGGGTGGCGATGAGGTGGCTCAATCGGATAGTAGCCTAGAGTTTAGTAAAGTAGTAAGGCCTACTATAGGCTAGTGGAGTCGCCAGGTGGATTTTTAGTTGTTTTGAGGTATATGTGTATGGTCCACCACCAGTACTGACAAAAACCAATCTAAAGGAGTTTTTTGTGGTTTTTTCTGAGTTTTATGTGCAGCCTAGGATGTA
Organism: Pinus albicaulis; assembly: GCA_034641835.2. Lineage (NCBI taxonomy): Eukaryota > Viridiplantae > Streptophyta > Pinopsida > Pinales > Pinaceae > Pinus > Pinus albicaulis. Next base: position 63,946,139 of record CM076576.1, read on the forward strand.
AGAGTGTTATAAACCTGATTCATCACTTTGCTAAGACGGTGAAACAGAGAGTTTACTCTGAATGATTCTAAATATTGATGGTCTAAGTTTAGTGTTGAAGGACTAAAGAGTCTATAAGAGTTTGCTAGACTGTCATGTACTCAGTAAGTCCCACCGTGATCGCCATTATGTTAGGGTCCCGTGATTTGGCTGATTGGCAAGCCAAATGACAGTGTAACATCAAACCAAGCTTTGGAGCCCGAGGACCTAGCCTTCCTGGACTCAGAGAGGGCTATCTCTATTAGTGTAAGGGATATATGTGTGTTTTCTTATTATGTTCTGATTTTAGGCTAGTTATGAAGTAAGTTTTTGGTTTTGGTTTTTTTAAGTTGTGAGGGATGAAACTGATCAAAGATATAAGATAGGTAAAAAGATGTCAGATCAACTGGGCTATGGGGTCAAAAAGGTCAAGAAAGCTATAAGATGAAGATACAAGGCTGTTGAAGGGCCGATTTGATTCAAGGTAGAAAGGATCTTTGGGCAAAATGGAGTAAATGGACATCAAGTTTGTGAACAACAAAGAGTTTCAAGCATAACTAGTTTAATAGATAACATAAACATGGTAGGGAAAACCATTAATCATGAAAAATGTAACTATAAGCTAATCAATACATAGAAATAAACATTCAAGCCATGCATAGAAGTATATGACCCTCTAACTTTGGGAAATGGCTATCAGACTTTGGGGAAAACACTTAAAAAAGACAAACAACTTAACTTACTATGCCAGAACGCCTAAACACAGTACTTCAAGTTATTGGGCACTTTGAACAACAAGATTTTCATAGTTTTAGGCAAAGGGCTAGATCGAAACTAGGCCTCCTTGGTTCAAACAAAATGATAATATAATCAGTCAAAGAGAAATTTCATGGATGGAACTATAGCTATCCATAGGTAAGCAGGGCGTACCGTAAGTCATACTTAGCATGTATAAAACCATGAACGAAACAAGCAACGATATCCTCAAGTTATTAAAGAGCAGTTAAGAATTCTTTAATATAACTAAGGAAGAGGAAAACATGAAAGCTATGAAGAAACAGGAAATTTGAGGTGCCTCCAAGGGCATATCTCAAATTTGCTCTCTACTGATCTATAGCAAGCAAGAAATATGTATTCATGAATGAAAACTAGAAGACAACAACAAAGCAAGAGACACTATACCATTCTACCAAGTCATGGAATCCAACAACAATCCTTCTTCATTCATCCAAGAGCATCCAAGAGGCAATCCAAAAGAATAAGACAAGTATTTCTTCCAAAGCTTATATGACCATATATTTCTTCTCTTCTCAAGTTCAGCCTTGTTTTACAATGAAAGCCTTTGGAATATATAGGCTCAAGTGAGGAAAACCTCATGGTTCAACTTGCATTCCTATTGGCCTAATCAAAATATCTAAACTTGTCCTTGAGGCTTTGCAAAGCCCAAGGCACAAAATATCTTATAAAATATCTAAAAAATTCTAAAAAAGGAAAAATAATTGACTTTGCATTACTTCTCATGTGCAAAAATAGCTAAATGCACATTTGGAAAAAGCAAAATTTAAAGGTTCAAATTTTACAAAAATATTCAAGATTTACATCAGCAAAAGGTCCCCTGACTTGACGGCAACATTTGGCAGCCTTCTCGATGTCGAAACGAGGCTCATGATAGCTCGTTGGAAAGCTCTAAGTGTCTAATTTCTGGAAACACTGAAATTTTCCCAAACTGATTCTTGGAATTCCTCCAAAACTGAACCTGTGTGTAAAAAACCAAAAATTACAGTTTGCCGATAGACCGGGCAGAGTGCGCAAAAAGCGAGCATTTTTCGCCACTTTGGGGGAGAAAATGATCTCTGAATGTCCTGAAAATCACTGAGTGTGTGCTCCTGAAATTATGGCATCCAATGATACCATTCTCCTCCTTTGACGAATCCCCAAAATGAAATGGTGAATTTCATGAGTTTTGACAAAAAACTTAAAAATGCCAAAAAACCAAAACATGTCAAAATTTGCCCAAAATCGGTGTGTATGACCCTCAAGGGTTCTTAGAAATATGTTCCAAAGCAGAAGCCAAAATATGAAGTACTGATGTGTCTTTCTTCATTTTCCGTGCCGGGCGCTTCCCTTTAGCCTCCTTTAGCTTTTCTTGGGCAGCCTTTAACTTGCGCCAGGAAAACTGATTTAACTTCTTGTAATGCCTCGTCATTCTCCTTTGGATGCTTCCAATTTTTTGAAATGCCTTCTTCAAACCAAACTCTGTCTCAGCCTGTCAACTTACTGTTTGATGAAGATAGAATTGGTCTTGAATGCTGTGTACAATGTCTCCTTTGGTATAAGACTCCTTGATAAATGGTGGCAGGATTTTTAGAGAGCTTGGAGCAGCTTTTAAAAGTGATTTGGAGGCGTTAGAACCGTTGAAAGATGCATGGCATTTTTGTGTGAAAGAGCGCCGCGCAGGAGTTGGTGTCGGGTCACCTGTCGAGCCAACAGGACGCAAGGCTACAGGCATGCCGCGTGCACCTACAGGCGCGCCGCGCCACAGTTATGTGCCTTTGTGTTTTCGCCTCTAAGCGCGCCGCGCACTTTTCCAGTCGCGCCGCGCGGGCTTAAAAACCTAAAAAACCTGTGATTTTTGCTCAAACACTTCTTCTTTGGTCTCGAGGGTAACGAGAGGAGCTCTGTTCGCGCTTGGGGAACTTGAAAAATGGATCAACAACAGTAATCAACCTTTGTTAAAGCGGAAAAATCCGAGCCCTTTCTTATTTCACTTGGTGGAGGTTTTGAAAACTTTTTGGCAAGTTTTAAACGACCCCTTGCACCGATTTTTGATAAAAAGGTGAAGTTTGATTTTTTGAAAAGATAGCATAGTGAGAAATGTATTTTAGGTGAAAAGGCCTTGCTTGGGAGTTTCGAATCTCCTATACTGCATTTTCACTGTGCCTTATTTAAAGGAGGCACTCTCAAAACCCTCTGCTTATAGATGAAGGAGGTTCTTAGGCCTTTAAACCCTCTTCTTATAGATGAAGGAGGTTCTTAGCCATTTCATATCGTCAGCCTCTTAACAGTGTTGTTTTTCCTTTAACTGTCCTTTCAGGCCTTGAATGTGGTCGCATGAGCTTGATGAAAAACTTTTTGCTCTGTAGTTGCATCTCAGGCTCAAGATCGCTTTGAGAAGCAACTGTCTTCTCATGTGGAGCTCAAAATTGTCTTCTAAGATGCCGGTATGTTTCTGTCCTTAAAAGGTCCATCAAACATTGTAAAACACCTAAAATCAGCTTGAGATTATGGTCTATGTATTGCTGAGACTTAAGGGTGTATTAGTGGCACGACTTAGGGTTGTGACCAACTTTATTAGCAGAGTGGCAGGTCTGTTATGACTGGTCTATAGCAGATGGAGGTTTTTTGGCTCTTGGATAGTTTGCCAAGGGTGAAATGCCTTAAAGCGCCACTTCCTAACTTAAGGGGGAACTTTCTGAATAGATTTGATTTGTCTCTTTAGAGCTGATGGGAAGATTAGTATGGCTGAGGCTAGGTAGGATTTGATAATGAGGTTTCATCTCGTCATGGGCGGACTGAAAGGTAGGAGGGAAAAAAAATTTTATAGGTGTTTTCCCAGCTGGCAAATTTGACACATTTTTAGATCAGCTGTTGGAAAACTTGGCTGTTACAACTAGTCATCACCTAACAAGTAAAAAATATTGATGACTAACAAGTCAGAAGAAGAAATCCAGCATGGTTGTTCGAATTGGTAGAGGTGCTGCTGGTAGAAGAAGAAGTAAGCCAGTTGCTAATGCAGAGGTACTGGAGACTATGCAACAAATCCAAGCCAGATTGGAAGCAATTGAAGTAGGACAACCAAGGGATCCTGAAGATGTTAGCGAACCTGAAGCTGAAGAAGAAGAAGGAGGAAATGTTGAGCTTACTCCTAAGATGATATTATTTAAGATAGTTTTAGGATCTACATCCAAGCCTAGACTTGAAGTATCAGCTTTTGCAGGAGGATTGAATACATAATAGTTGATAGACTGGATCAATGAAATGAATAAATGCTTTGATTATGAAGATATGGCTGAAGACAAGAGAGTCAAATTTGCAGTCACAAGATTAAAGGGACATGCAACACTTTGGTGGGATGGAGTGCAAGAAGAGAGAAGGAGAGCTAGCAAACAACCAATCAAAAGTTGGAGCAGAATGGTGGCAAAACTAAAAGGTAAATTCTTGCCTAGTGATTATCAGCTTACATTGTTTAGACAAATGCAGAATCTTAGACAAAGACTAATGACTGTGAAAGAGTACACAAAAGAATTCTACAAAGTGAGCATAAGAGTTGGACAGATCCAGGACACAGTAGAGAAGATTGCCAGGTATGTGAATGGTCTCAGATTGGAGATCCAAGATGAAATCAGTTTTTGTCTCCTAAGACAGTAGAAGAGGCTTATCAAATGGCCTTGAAAGCTGAAGAGAAACTGCTGAAAAAGTAGTCTACCAAAGGAAGAGGTACTTTCCGAGGAAAGGGAAGTCAAGGTGGTAGAGGGAGATCTACAGCACCAAAGGATGGAGCTAGTAGTAGCTCACCTCAACATGCACACACAGATGATGATGCAAGTGGTAGAAGAAATTCCCACAGAGGAAGAGGAGGCAGAAGCAGAGGAAGAGAAGTAAGATGTTACCGATGTAACAAATTGGGACATAGAGCCTTTGAGTGCCCAGAGAAAGAGAATGTGGGTACTAGTCAGAGAAATGCAATTGTTTCTCAGACTGAAGAAGCAGCAAAGTTGCCTGAAGCAGAAAGAGAAATTGTGCCAGAGAAGGGAGAATCTTTGGTTGTTAATAAAGTTTTTCTGAAGCAAACAAAGGAAGTTGTTGAACCAGCACAAAGGAAAACTTTGTTCAGAAGTGTCTGCAAAGTTCAAGGGAAATGATGTCAATTAGTCATTGATAGTGGCAACACAAACAATCTGGTTTCTACAGAGGTGATAGAGAAATTGAAATTGAAGACAAGGGAACATCCAACACCCTAAAAGGTGTCATGGCTTCAGAAGGGCCATCATCTGATTGTGAAAGAACAGTGTGAGATAGAGTTACAGATGGGAAGCTACAAAGATAAGGTAATATGTGATGTGATGCCTATGGATGTGTGTCATATACTGCTAGGTAGACCTTGGCAGTATGACAAAGGAGCGGTGCATGATAGTAAGCGAAACACTTACAAGTTCTTCAAGGATGGTATGTATCAAACATTGTTGCCAATGGAAGAAGGAGAAGCATCAAGCAAAAATTCTAATCCAAAGGCTTTATTGCTGAGTGGGAAAGAATACTTGCAGCAGATTGAAGAAGAAGAGGTAAATTTTTCTTTAGTTTGCAAACCTAAAGTAGTACTTACTTCTACAAAAATTTCTGATTTGCCAATTGAAATTCAAGAAATGTTAAACAATTATTGTGATATAATTGTGGATGATTTTCCTAATGAGTTACCACCTGTAAGAAAAATCAGCCATCAGATAGATTTGATTCTAGGATCAAATCTTCCAAACAAAGCAGCTTACAGAATGACTCCAGCAGAAAATGAAGAAATCAAAAAGCAAGTGCAGGAATTGGTTGACAAAGGTTTGGTTCGAGAAAGTTTGAGTCCTTGTGCAGTACCTACAGTGCTGAGCCCGAAGAAAGATGGAGGCTAGAGAATGTGCACTGATTCAAGAGCAATCAACAAGATAAAAATCAGGTATAGATTTCCTTTGCCCAGAATTGAAGATTTAATGGATTGTTTGAGTGGAGCAAGATATTTTTCAAAGCTAGATCTGAAAGTTGGGTATCATCAGATTAGGATAAGGGAAGGTGATGAATGGAAAATATCCTTTAAGACAAATGAGGGATTGTATGAGTGGATGGTAATGCCTTTTGGCTTATCAAATGCACCCAGTACTTTTATGAGGCTCATGAATGAAGTGTTAAGAGAATTTATTGGTAGATTTACAATAGTATATCTGGATGACATACTAATTTACAGCAAAACAAAAGAAGAACATTTAAGGCATCTTAACTATGTCTTGAAGAAATTACATCAAGAGAAATTGCTGATAAATCTGAAGAAGTGTTCATTCAGGAAGGAAGAGCTGGTGTATCTGGGTTTTGTTGTTTCTGCTGAAGGATTAAAGATGGGTCCAGAAAATATCAGAGCAATTGTGGAGTGGCCTTCACCAAAAAGTGTCTTTGAGGTAAGAAGTTTCCATGGACTTGCTAGTTTTTACAGAAAATTCATAAGGAATTTTAGCAAGATTAATGCACCTATCATTGAAACTATAAAGAAAGACAAACAGCCATTCAAGTGGACTGCTAAAGCTGAAAAGAATTTTCAGTTTTTAAAATAGAAAATAACAGAGAAACATGTTTTAGTGTTGCCTGATTTTACTAAAACATTTCAAGTAAAGTGTAATGCCAGTGGAGAAGCTATTGGAGTTGTCTTAAGTCAAGAAGATAGGCCTATAGCATATTTCAGTGAGAAGCTGAATGACACAAGGAGAAAATACTCTTCTTATGACAAAGAGTTTTATGCAATAGTACAATCATTGAAGAAGTGGAGACATTATTTAATGTCTAAAGAATTTGTATTATATTCAGATAATCATGCTTTACAATACATTATGCAGCAGCCTAAGTTAAATCAAAAACATGCTAAATGGGTTGAATATCTTCAAAGTTTCAACTTTGTTTTAAAGCACATAAGTGGCCAGGCAAACAAGGTAGTTGATGCCTTGAGTAGGAAGAACATTCTTGTCCAAGAAAGTCAAATTGAAGTGGTAGGTTTTTATTTTCTTAAGGAACTATATAAAACAAATTTGGATTTCAAGGAAGCATTTGAAGCATGTTTGAATCTTGTATTGATAGATAGAAATCAGTGGTTGGATTATTTCTTGCAAGAGGGTTTATTGTTTAGAAGAAATCAATTGTGCATACCAAATTGTTCCATGAGAGAAAATCTCATCAGAGAGAAGCATAGTGGTGGACTTGCTCGACATTTTGGTACTGATAAAACTTATGAGCAGCTGATTCATTTTTATTATTGGCCAAAAATGAGATCTGAAGTGGAAAAGTATGTGAAGAATTGTAAAATTTGTCAGTATGCTAAGGGAAGAAGCCAGAATGCAGGTTTGTACATTCCATTGCCTATTCCAGACATGCCTTGGGATATGGTAAGTATGGATTTTTTTTTAGGACTTCCTAAGACATAGAGAGGGAATGATACAATTTTTGTTGTTGTTGACAGATTTTCAAAAATGGCACATTTTATTCCATGTTATAAAACCAGTGATGCTACTCATGTTGCTAATTTGTTTTTCAAAGAAATTGTTAGATTACATGGGTTGCCTAAAATCATTATTTCTGATAGAGATACCAGGTTTGTTGGTCATTTTTGGAGGACATTGTGGAAGAAGCTCGGTACTAATCTGAGTTTTAGCTCAACTTATCATCCTCAGACTGATGGGCAGACTGAGGTAGTAAAAAAAAGTTTAGGTAATCTTTTGAGAAGTCTTGCAGGAGAACATCCTAAGCAATGGGATCATATCTTACCACAGGCAGAATATGCATACAATGATTCACCAAACAGAAGTACAGGACAGAGTCCAGTCCATATTGTTTATGGGATGCACCCAAGAGGAGTTTCTGAATTGAGAAATTTGGGAAAAGCATAAATGAGAAGTGTTGAAGGTGAAGAATTTGCTTCAGAGATTCAAGCAATTCATGAGAAAGTGAAGCAAAAGTTACAAGACAACAGTATCAAGTACAAGAGCAGAGCAGATTTGAGCAGAAGAGAAGTTCAATTTGAAGTTGGTGATTTAGTTTTGGCTCACTTGAGGAAAGACAGATTTCCAAAAAGAGAGTATAACAAACTAAAGTTTAAAAAGATAGGACCATGCAGAATCCTAAGAAAATTTTCTACTAATGCCTATGAAATTGAATTGCCATCTAATATTGGAATATCTCCAATATTTCATGTTGCAGATTTGTACAAGTATGAAGATGGTGGCACAAATGAAAGACCAGAAGACAAAGATCAGATTGATTGGGTAAAACAGTTACCTACAGCACAGCCATTACAGCTAGAGATGATCTTAGACAAAAAGGTGTTTAAGAGAACCAGAGGACAAGAGTATTTCCAATACTTGATTAAATGGAAGAATCAACCAATTGAAGATGCTACATGGATGACAGAAGCTATGTTACAGAAACTGGGCAGTTCTGTGAAGGAGCTCATGGACAGGAGCCCATGAAGAATTTTGTCCTCGGGAGTCCGTCTGAGGACATTTAGTTTGCAGCGAAGCAATGTAGCTTGAACACATGTTGTGTTGAGTTAAAGTCGTTCGATGGGTGAAAGTCAAATTTTTAATGGAAGGATTGGTCCTCAAACCAATTAATATTATTATTTAATAAATTAGGAGAAATATTTAGGGATAAGTATGAGTTTTAATAGATGTCGGGTGTTGAGCATATATAGCATTAGTTGATAGATTCTAGGAGGATATTGGGCAAGTAAGATTTTCTCTCAATTTAGGAAATTCGATCCTAATTGAGGAGGTCTCTGTTTTGTAATAAAACTATAAATTGTAAACTCTGTATCTGAGAAGTTCGGAGTTGGCCGAGAGGAATTATTTGTGATGATTTGTTTCAATAAAGATTGCAATATTTCTATTAATGTTATACTGGCAATCCCCGGAGTATTCCACCTTCGTGAATTAATTGGGTTTTTTTTGTATATGCTGTGGAAAGATCAATTATAGTGGTTCTGCATAGAAATTCAAGAGAGGCTGAAGGTTTTTATTTTGTTAATTAAAACAGAGTCTCTGTTCATTTAAACATTTTATACTCTGTTTACAAGGCCATAGTATTAATCTGAATTCTGTGTGGAAATCGATTGAAATGGTGTATGATTGTTGGGTTATAAAAGAAGGACTGTGATGAATGCATTATAAATTGTTGTATGAGAGAAGCTCCATAAATCATTTGTGTTTTCAGTCTTTTAGATGGACAAAGCAAACGATTTCTATATCAGATGATTGGTATGATATTGTTTTGAATTAAGTGGGCTCGATTCACATGAATCGATATCAATTCCGGTAATCGATATCAATATCAGTGTTTGCCTTTGAATAAATATCAACTCAGATTGATAATTTGTTATCAGGGTTAAAACGTGTTTGAAAGGAAGCAATTTACTCTGGTTTGCTGGAATCGATTTCTATTTATTTATAGCGTTGACTAAGTCGATGTGTAGAGGTCGATCCCGAGTTTTGATGTAGAGGAAATCGTGCTAGAAAGGAGTGATGAACTTTTGGTTTGAACCAAACTAAATTTTTGTTGAAATTCTATTGAAAACCAGCATTCAAAGCGATCAGAAACTAGAAATTTTGAAAAGCGGTTTTGAATGGTAAACCACCAGTATCGCGCGCCTCTGGAGCTGAGGAGCGGTTTTGTAAAAACTCACGCGATCCAATTGTTTGCAACCATGTCATCAATCCAAAACTGCCCATATCGCGTAGCGTTGGAATTTTAAATCTTTGTGATGAAAGCAATGTGATATGCATTTGATCGGTTCGATCTGGAAAGCAGAAGATCCAAGGTTGATCTCTAATCAAGCTGCACAAGTTTTAATATCAGGTATGGCCCAGTAGTTTGGTGTTGGTAAATGTTTTATTAACATATAAGAGTTGAAGTTTGAATGTGTGGGGTCCATATGGAACCAACCTAACATAAACTCGTGCTCATAAGAGTTAATTGGTTACGTTACAAGCTTAAGGCTCGATATAAGTTAAAAGGGGTTAGAACATAAGCATTTTAATCTTATGTTTTAAAAAGGTTAACCTCTATTCTTATGACCGAGGTGTTATATATCCAAAGGATTTTGGATTTGGCTTTAATGGGTGAAGCTAATATTGTATGATGACTTTTTAAAGTTATTTCATTTAATCAAATTTTTAAAATTTGATGAATGAAAATGAGAACGAATAATTGAATCCGACTCCTCTAGAGTTAGAAACCATTGTGCGTAAATTTGAAAGGCTCTCCTTAACGCCGACACCATCACCGCCATCATTAGGCTCGGGCTCTCATTGTACTGGATGGTTTTGGGATAGACTAGGTACATGTTTTCTTGTTATATATCTATATTGCAAACTGATCCCATGCGCACCAAGGTGGAAACTTATACTGATGTAACTATCAATAACTTAGTCACCCTTTTTTGTTAATAAAATTATTTACCAATTCTTGTTATATATAATAACTTTATACCTTTCCTATTTAAATAATAATAATAATAATATAAATTCACTTAAATAAATGGAAATCAAATAACACCATCCATCTTTAAAAATATAGAAATAAAATAATTAAAAAAAGGGCAAGCATTGTTCCAAATGGTTTAGTTAATTTATTTTTATGTGGTTTTTAATATTATTTATATTTATTTGTAATTATTAGTTTAAATAAAAATCGAGAAAATTAAAGTATTAATATATTTTAAATTTTAAAAAAATAAAAAAAATAAAAAAAATGGTGTAAATAAAGTAATCTATCAAATAGGAACTGTATCGAGTTCTCACTTTTTAGAGTTGTAAAAAATCATCCAATTTTGAAAATTGTTGATTCAGAGTACACATTTTTTTTTAACATATTTTGACACTTTGAATTTTCTTATATGTTAAGTATGCACAATTTTTTTTTAAATTTTAGTGATTTTCATGTCAATTTGAAAAGTGTTGATGCAACATCAACCTTGTTTTTTTTAGCTTATTTTTGACATTTCAATTCCTTTAATATATTAAGTATGGATAGTTTTTTTTTAAATGTTGGTGATTTTCATGTAGACTTTGAAAAGCATCAACATTTTTTTAGGCATATTTTTGATACTTCAAATTTTCTTATGTCTCAAGTATGCACAATCTTTTTTAAAATGTTGATTATTTAACCATTTTTCAAGTTGTCTTATTCCTCTTCTTGTTTTTCATCCTAAGACGTTTGTTTTTTTAAGAGTTTTCCAAACTTGTGATTCTTGTTTTTCTTTGCGATGTTTTTTTTTATAATGAAATTTAATTTTTTTGGAAAGTTAAAAAATATATACATATTTTATGATTAAGATATTTTATAAATTTATAAATCGTTAATTAATACTTTAATACATAAAATAATTGTCACTAAAAAGTAATATTATTAAACACTCGACAAAAAATACACATTTTGCACATAGATATAATTCAAAAAAATATGTATTCCAAGACTTTCTCACTAAAATGACATATTAAATAAATAAACAAATTTAATAAAAAAGTTAAAAAATAGCAAATTTTATGAAATTTTTATGAATTTTATATTAAAAAAAAAATGATGACATTTTATTAAAAAAGGGTAAAAATAATAAACTAAAATATATATATATATATATATATATATGTTACAATTAAAAAATAAAATTAAATTAAAATTAAAATTTGGTTCAATTTTTTTAAAATTTATTATGTTTTAATATATATATTTATTTACTTGTTATTAATTTTTTTAACCTCTTCTTTTTTTTTAGTTTTTATTGTTGTTTGCATTATATATAAATATATATATAATGCAAACAATATATATATATATATATATATATATATATATATATATATATATATATATATATATATATAATTTTATTTTTTTCTGTAGGGTTTGCGTCGATCTTCGACTAGCAACCTGATTCCATAATGTGTCAATTTGATAGTTGTTTTTAAAGTTTTTGTTATAATAGATCGAGTATATGCCCCCACAATGTGTAAATTTCATGGTTGGTTTTTAAGTTTTCATTGCAATCAAGTTGTCTTGGGCTAAGATTTTAAAATAGATACACTTTTAACATCTAAAAAAATAGTCTTGATATAATGACTTTTTCATTAAGGTGTTCATTTTTAAAGTTTATTTAGTCGTAATTTTTTTTTCATAATATCATGGTTGAAATATGTTGAAACCTTAAGGTTTTATGTAGTCATGATCTTTGGTTTTAATTCCATAGTTGAAAAATTGTCAAAATTTTAAGCTTTTTCAAAGTCATGATATTTTATTTGTGATGCTATGGTTGAACACAATTATAAGTATTTTTTCTTTAACACTGTGGCTGAAAATCGTTGGAATTTTAAGGTTTTTCAGAGACATGATATTTCAACTTTAATGTCATGCCTGAAAATCGTTGAAATTTTAAGGTTTTCAGAGTCGTGATATTTTATCTTTAACACCATTGCTAAAGTTCTCATTTTGGGGTTTTTTTGCTAGAGTTCTCGATTGATATGTTACTTTGTTAGTAATTTATTTTTTGTAAACTGCAACACTTTATATCCATTGTTTGAAAGAAGTTGTACATATTAACTATCATGTTCAGATTCAAAGCTTCCAAACTTGACAAACAAAACTATACAATCTTGATATCAAAAAATAAAAAGACAGAGCAGTAAAAATGTTCCTCAAGATAACGAGATACAATAAGTCATTTTCCAACCATCTGATACCACACCAATATGAAAACATGATAATTATGACCAAGTTACTCAAATCCAAGAACCGAAAGCATCTCCAGTATACCACAACCTCCAGTGTTCTCCGCATACCATATGACACAGAAATATAACAAAAATGCACATCTAAAGCACCTTGTTTGGTAAAACTTCAAAGCCATAAGTTTATCACATAGGAGTTGAATCACGCAACGAAGGCAAACCAATCTCACGCCAATGATTAACAACAAAACCAATCCATATATGACATGTGCCAATAGAGCTTCGCTTAGTAAAACATAATCATAACAATATTCACTTAGGTCGGAATTGAGGCCAACCCAAAACCCATAATAAAAGAGCAAATTGTTGTAATGGCATAAATGTACCAAACAATTTTGGGCCAAAAAAAACCAACCAACATTACATCACCATCTGGGAATCACAGAACATACATGATACTGAAAAGCTTGCTCACACCAGAGCTACAAAATATCTAGAGAAGCAAGAATACCACCTCTCGCCCAAAAAGCCCATATTTGGACAAACAATAAAACCCTCTGCACCACTGTGTAATAAAAAAATTGAAAATAGGAACAAAACAAGTTTCACCATAATAGCGCAGTTCGAATACCTACATCATAAACCTTTGCACTAAGTGTATGAGCCAAAACATGTTGAGACCACCATGAAGAGACCATACCTGGAGAATGATTGCCAAAATAGTAACAAAAGCTTAGGTCCAACCATTTCTAGTCTTGATCAAAGGAAATTATAGTTAGATCTTGAGCATTGTCAACTAGCATGTCAATGGGATCACCAAGCGGATTAGTGAGATCACCAGAGGCTAAATTTGACACTAGAAAGCTTTCTACCTGGGAAAATCGAGAATCCACATTATCTAAACAAAACCTTTAGTTCTGGCTCATATGTTTGATGTCATCTAGTGAATAAAATAAATTATAATTCTCAACTTGCTTATCTTTGAAGATTAAACGCAATAGTGTATCCATTCGTTGGTGTAAAGCCAAAGAGTTCGGGAAATGAAGCAACCTTTTCTTGAATCTGCCAAGATCAAGAACCCATTTATATCTTCTCCACCACATACGAATTTGAGTGATATGGTTGTTCCCCTGCTTCTTTAGACTCCAACAATAGGATTTGCTTCATCACCTCTAGATAAACAACATCAAAGAAAGTCCCAACTGGATCATAGGAAAAATGACAGATTCATTTATACTCGACATTACCCACGCCACCATTCTTCTTATCATTATTTAGCAAGGAGGCATGAGTACAATGGCAAGGAAACAATATGGACAACCATTAAGAGAACCCCTAGCTGAGAAACAAGAAAAAGGACGATAAACAGAGCCTTGAAACCCTGACCTAAAGACTATCAAATCATCCCCCAATTGCCATACCAGAGGACTAAATTGTGCTAAATTTCTAAATTCACCACAAATAGAGACATAACACACCAAATTCCCCAAAACCATAATAAACAATGAAATCTCCAAATACCCAAACAAAGGACAAGAGCAAATCCAACACCCAAAGTAGTCATCGTCGCCAGCAAAGCGAAACTCAGAATTATTAAATATGATTTCACATAAACTGACTTATGGAAACTCAAATTCACAGACTCAAAGTACTCTTGATACGTAAAACATATGCACCCAAGGGAAGCCCTTTGATTATGACACACCTTTATTGATAGAGCAATAAACCTCCCAATGACATGTAAACACTATAAGAAAAACATGTGACTAGTTACAAAATTCAATGTCTGAAAAAGGGAAATTTGATACCTCTACAATCACTATCAAATATCTGGATGTGAATTGAGATAAAAATCCAATCTCTTCATCCAACAAGCAAGAAACAAAACGTTGCAACCCTAGATGAAACCAGAGAGAAGTCGAGGAAAAATCCTCACCTCCACTTCCATGTCGTACATACCTTCGCCACCCCAATGCCATATATATGCATATAAAACGAAAAGACCCCCAATGGGAAATCCCACGCCCGTCAGTGGTCTTCTGCTATGTGTAGACTACGTTGAGACACTTTTGAATATGACACAACTTCCAATGAAACTCTAATTCCTTCCATGACTCTAATTCTTCCCACATTAGCACCCCATTAGAGATTTAATGGTGTAATTTAATTAATAGATGAAATGGTTTTTTTTGCCAAAATCCAACAATATACTTTCCAGTAAAATTGTGATTTTTTGTTATTTAAAATGATTTTTATATCTATAAATTAATTAAACAACCTAAAAACCTCCACTTAGATTTTATAAATTAAACAACTTATGATTCTTAAAAACTTATATATATATATTAAGTTTTCATTTTTTCTAATAGTTAAACTATGCTAATTTAAATTATAAAATAAAAAATATATCAACCTTACAAAAATAATTATTATTATATAAAAAAATAACAATTAAATAGTTAAAAAGTATAAAAATGAAAACAAAATATTAATATAACAATAAAAGTTTTAAATCACTAAAATGTATTAAAAATATATGATAGTATACCTTTTATAATGTATAAAATGTATTAAACGTTTAAAATGTATAATGATTTATTGGAATAGAATGATTGAAAATCAAGGTATGAATATTTTCTTAAATAAAAATAAAAATTAAAAAGTGAATTGATATTAATCTTGTCATGTGTGGGTAGGAGAATAAGAGAATAAACCTTATCATAGTATGTCAAATAGTGTGTACTTTTATTGTAATTAATTTGAATGGGAGAATCAATCTTATTACAATAGGCCAAACACGTCTCTGGAATTGAACCTGACTACTGACCACTTCTAATCTTATTAACTTAGGTGAATGTGAGAACAAACCTTATCAGCCAAACCTATCCATAAAATTAATAGAATTAATCTCAGCTAAATAATTGAACCTAGCTAAATAAAAGAATGAAATACTTGTACTTCCAACCACTTGAATATCCAACCCTAGGTCAAATCTCTACAAAAATTCTTTTCTCATTAACCAAAAAAAAATATGATACTAATTTAAATTCTAAATATATTATAAATCAATTATTGTTTATAATATTACAATATAAATAATAATCAATATCACGATTACAATATAGATTTAAAAGTCAACTGATAAAACTTGTATTAAAGATAAATACTATAAAAAAAAACATCCATTCCTAATAATATAGCCATATGCATAATAAATTACACACTTTTGGAAACACATCTGCAAAATATTATAATTACGCATGCAATAAAATAAAACAAAACAAAATTCGGTGAACAACCCAATTTAACTTAACAAATCTGCTGCTATATTTTTCTTTCCTGCATTTTTCTTTCATTCCCTTTTAAGTAAGGCCTTAGACTTTTTCCAACATAAATAACAACTTAAATAAAATAAAGTATTTTAGTAAAAATAATACCATCACCGTTTACAAGGTGATAAGATTGATAATTGTTTATTTCATTGTCTGGACCCATCAAAGCTTTTAAAATGCAAGTCTCCGATAGACGTCTAGTAATTATTATAATCCTGTACCAAATCCATCATGGAATTGGCAGCATCTCGATTGTATGATTTTAAAATATATTTATTATTAATCGGTATCATTTCAAAATTTTCGAATTATGATCTAACGGTTAATATAAGGTATTAGGTATTGTTAGTTAGACAATCTAAATTCAAACGAACATGAATCTATAAAATTACTTTAAATAGTGTAAAATAATAGTGAAGTAATGTAAAAAAAAAAAAAATTAATTAATTGATTTTTTTTAAAAGAAAAAGAAGTAGTAGTTATTTTAACCTATAGTTTATGGGATAGATTGTTTTTGTGAAGTTTCACAATAAATTCTGTTAGTTTTTTCACAAAATCCTTGCTTCACAATAATAATAGTTTATGAGACAAATTCCTATTTTATCTGGCTCTTGTATTTTGCTCTTTTTCTGTGAAGTTTCACAATAAACTCTCCTAGCTTCTCCACAAAACCATTCCTAAATAGAATATCCCAAGAGCAAACCCTAGCTAAATAGAATATCCCAATAGCTAGCTGCCAAAATATCGGCATACTTTCCCTTATTGCTTTTAAAGACAAACACATTCTAAAATTAAATGTTTTTCTGTTTCACTTTTCTTTTGGCATTTTCGACTCATAAAACTATAAGAATATTATTTTTTTGATAATAATTATGAGAAAAATTAAAAATATAATGATGATTAAAGTTGTGAAAACGATGATGATAGCAATTTAACCATAGCACACTTTAACCAGAATTACTCTGCAAGCCGTGATTTTCACGGAAGTCTTTATTATGAATGCTGAGTGAATTATTTAAAAAAAAATGGTCAGACATTATTCTATTTATCAAGTTAGTGGTGACAATTTAATATTAAAAGCTAAGGTCTTGTCAGGTAACCTTTCTGTGCAGCCCATGGCACAGTCACTGTAAAGCAATATGTCAATCTTTAAGCGTTCGACCTGTATGCAAGCATTTTCCGAGCATGAAAGTCAAGTCTTCTCCTGTGGTATCGGTGGGAAAGGCAGGCATCGGCCCTTCTGGACAATAAAATTAGTAATATAAATTAGCACGATATGTGAAAATTTGAATTTGTGAACATTTAGATGCTGACAGAGATATATAAAGTATTATAGAAATAAAAAGTTTTTGGTAATTCAAGGAAAAAGCATATTCTACACCCACTGAGGAAAGAATTTTAAAAAACTGGCAAGAATCTCCATGGCTTTTTGACTCGGAAGGCATGGGAACCGCCATTTTCTTTGCTTGATACAGCAGTTCATGTGAGATGCTGAGGTTGAAGTGGGCAATGTGAATTTCACGGTTCTTTGCATTCAAACGTACAAAAGTCCATAATTGAGACATTATAACGATGCCTTGTAGCATAATCCTGTCATAAATGCTTTGTTTCTGAAACGAAGCTAAGTATCAACAAATTTACATACAGCCTCTTTCACAAAAATATTTGGTTCTGAAATGAAGCTAAGCATCAATGCATGTACATACAGAACCCTTCACCATAAAACAAAGCAATCCTCCAGTTTTCAACTCTATAAATCTGAAGTTTGTGTTCTATGCACAATAATTAATTACAAAGTCTGAACAGAAATCATTGAGTTTGTGAACACAGAAGCCTCAGAGAGCATTTTCTGCTATTGTAAGTATCATATCCCTGTTGGATTTTCCTCGCAGAAAAGAAATCTATTGGTTGTGGTTGAAGAATTGGGAAAAATGTTTCCTCCAGGGAATTCATTGAATTCGTTTTCAGTAAGTAACTTGAGAGATGGAAATTGGCTTAGTAGACAACAATCTAGAGGAGGGGCAGCTCCTCAACCACAAATGGTGTTGCCCACACCAGAGCTGGGCCCAAAAGCTACAGATGCCAGGAAGAAGCAATCTTCAATTTCTAGTGTAGATGACAGAATCCAGACTGGTAGACAACCCTCTTTTGTAACTCAGTTACCTCGGCCTCAACCTTGGATGGGGAGCACTGAAGCCAATGATCAAGAAGTTGCACGGACCAACAAAGAAGAATTCTCTGCGCCTCCCAACCCTGAGGTGTCTCGGCTGTTTTCTACTGAATTGAAGAATGATAATAAAGATGAAAAGATTATTACTGTGAGAGATGGAATTGCAGAGGAAGCAACGAAGATCAGGAGTGGACGAAACGGGAAGGCCCTTCAGAAAGAACCTAAGGATGATGTCTTTGATCTTGCTTGCAGGCTTGCTGAGCTGAATGCACAAAGGAAGGCTTCTATGGGTGAAGAAAAAACGTCAACAGATGAACTGGGCGTGACAGTGATCACTTTGGCAGGAGAGAACAAAGGGGCCACCATGGATTTAGGGTCCAAGAAGAGGAACGATGATGGCATGGTGGATATCCATAGAGGATATAAATTGTTTCAGGATGATAAAAATGAGGTTGGTTTGGAAGCAAAACCAACACCAAAAACAAAAAGAAATGCTCGCCCCAAGGGAGCTACAATGAGTACTTACGTCAACAGCAATGTACAGGGTGCCAACAATTCTATTTTGTACAATAGTTCATGCCCTAGTAGAGATCCAGGAGTGCGTTTGGATATTTCCAATGGCAGGCTTAAATCTTCTAAGCCAATAAAGGAACGGCCTATAGAGAAAGAACCCAAAAAACCGGTAACTGTTCCTCAGGTAGTTACAGCGAACCCACCAGTGAAGAGGAGATGCTTGAGAGCTCTGTTCCTGGAGTCCAGCCCTGATTCCAGCCCTGAAAGATCAAGTAACAAGCCTCCGAAACCCATACGCCATGGTTGTCGCTATGAATGCCAAGGTCATGGCGAGTGCAAGGGCAAGGGAAATATTGGTGAGAGCAGTTCAAAAGATGCATCTGACATGATTCTCCCAGGTCGCCAAAGTGGGAGTCGCAATGGCAATGCTGTGCAAGGAGAAAACAGGCGATCTTCAAAATAAGCCTTAGGGTTTCATGGTAACACATGCAGATGGACTTAGAGGTGGAGGTTGATTTGTGGATTACAGAGCCCAGAAATAAAGGATTGGGGGATTCCCTCGCTGGCCTTGGGACCACTGAAATGTATTAAAGGTTTATGATAATTGTTTTTTGGTTTATGATAATTGTTTTTTTTATAAATGTAAATAGATTCATAATTATGTTTTGGAAATGTGAAGAGATCTGTATATGATATTTGGAAAGTCTTTTTTTAAATATAATAGATGGAAATATTAATCAGGAATGGAATAATATAGTATATTAAGATTTTATCTCGAGATTATGGATAAATTTTTAGGTCATCATATTTTGAGAATGTAAATTTTTCAGAAAGAAAAAAACGCTGAATATATTAGTGATATATACCGTACATATTCATATAATCTCAACTGTAGAGATACACAGCGAGAAATCCACCATCAGTTGCCCCATAGAAATCTGCTCATAACTGAACAGAGCAAAATGAGAGGGCATCCACATGAACAGGTCACGATCCGACCCGGATACAAATTATAATCATCTTATATAACTCCTACTGCCGGATATGATTACAAAAGGAAGGTTAAACTCAAGAAGCATCAGTAATTGATTGAAAGTATAAAAAGGAGGATGCTCCTGAGCTAGCGAAATTGATAAGAAGAATATGATATTGCAGGCCGAATCATATAAATAGATCAAACGTGAATAACAGATCAGCTGCATATAGATAAATAAATGCAAATGGGCTGCCATATAGTATATAAAACACGCTCGCTTGAGAATGTAAATACGTTTGTATGAAAGACATTTAAGTCTTTTAACATATTTTAGATGAAAGTGTTAATAATAAATAAACTAGCTATTGCACCGGGGTGCAAGGGAACGCCCGAAGGAGGAGACATGAATCATTTTGTAGTACATGTTAGGGAACATGATGAATGTGAATTTATGAGGGGTAAAATCTGCCATTGATTGATTACATGAATTTTTAGATTTAAAACTATGAAAATTAAATATGTTGTTTGCTCAACTTGAAGGAGGAAAGAAGGTAGGTAATTTCATCTCCATGACTTTAATTACGCCGAAAGGTGTTCCCTTCGCTGGCTTTCGCTGAATGTCACTGTTCACTCTAGCCAATAAGAGGGCTTTCTCATCGCCCTTCCAGCCAGTGAAAATCTGACATTTGGCACCTCCTCCTCTTACCAGCTCACAGTTTCGAAATCTACCAGCTCGCAGTCTGAAAATTAATGCTGAAATAATGGTGAAACGTGACAGTAACGGCTCTCACCCTCTTACCAGCTCACAGTTCCAAAATTCGAGAAATCGCCGACTGGTTAGACATTCATCACAGGCGGTCACGTAATGCTGGCAAAAATTCGGAGCCAACATCGGCGACCCATTTCAAAGTTGTAGCTCTCGAGTATGTTCTTTGCTAAGTTACAGAAACCCTATTTTCACACCGATGCGGAGGCATCAGGGTAAGAAGGCGACGAAAGGAGGAGGAGGTCATGACCACGAGGCCCGCAAGGAATGTAATGGGAGTGATGACCATGGATTTTGATTCATCATCACTTGTTTCTTCTCCTTCCATCATTGTTAAATTTTAATGCTTCCAAAGATCTGGAAAATTGTTCAATTGGTTTCGAAGGTTGAAAAGTTTACAAAGGAGTTTGTTGTTTTGTGAGTGAAAATGTACAAAAAAAATCTCTTACTTCTATTGTTGATGGTCAGATTGTATTCTTCTAGCTTTTGCAATACATTTCAATATAAATTTATTTCTTTTACTGTACTATTTAGAATGAATGATGCATGTTTCATTGTTCAAAATGCAATGCAATTCCATTCAAATTTATTTCTTCTAGTGTATTTTTTCAAATGAATGATGCATGTTTCATTGTAGAAAAAAATTACAGTATATTAAGAATAGAAAATGTTAGTGAGTCCGATATTGTGTTGACATAGGCAATATTTTTATGGACATGTATTAGAAAACACATATTTTGCCGATTTTGATTCTTGGTTGACAAAGGGTTTATATGCCTCTCACAGATCATTGGACGAGAGTATCAATTGTTGAAAGTCAACAGTAGATGGTTGTTATTGGTCTACAAAAAATTGCTCAAAGCCAGTTACCAAAAACCATAACAAGAACGGTACAAGTCATCAGACCATATCTGAAAACATATTTTTCAAACACTGGTTGAAGAACTATTTCAAAACTTATGCACCATTTAAGCCATGTTATTTGGACAGAAAAATTTAGCTGAATGGGTGCCATTTTTCCAAGTTAAAACAACAACTGTTGAGTTGGTAACACATTCGGCTTGTAACAAATGACAGGCATCACTTTCCTTTGCAAGAGACTTTATGATTCTCTGTGGTCCTGGCTGCCTTTTCTGACCGTGTAAAGAAAATTGATAATTCATGCACATGTTAAAGAAGATCATCTTGGTCATGACTGGTTCTTGTTTATACGGAATATTCCTGTATTTGGATTTCTCTTGTACACAAGTCCACCAATTGAGTCTGGTAGTGGTCCATATTGGTTCATGGAGCCATTGTCATTGTAAGATTCATGAATTATGCATTTTATTTGATGTGCGCTTGTTAAATCCAGTGAGATATGCCTTGGATTTTGATCAAAGAATGCCAGAGAATAGTAAACCAAATGATGAAAGTTTATAATTTGAATTTTAAATATTTATATTTATTTTAATAAAAATATTAATTTTTAATTTAATATTATTAAGTTGTAATTTATGTAATTTTATTTTTATTTCATTTTATTTATTTATTTATTAATCTTTATTTTATTTTGTTTCTATTTATTTATTTATTTACTTATTTATTTTATTCTTATTTTTGTAATTAAGAATTTTTTTTATCTATTTTATTTTTAAATTTAATTTTATCTTTATTTTATTTTATTTCTATTTATTTATTCATATTTTTTTATTTATTTAAATATTATTATTATTATTTTTTTCTCTTTTTTTTTTATTGGTTTTGAAATCTTTTCTTATCATAGCATGTAATTATTAAAAATAAAATAAATATATAAATTCAAACTTTATATATTATTTAATTACTTTTAACATTTAATTCATTCGATAATAATATAAACAATTGAATATCCTTTGAATAATGCACCGAGGTTATCTCCCTCTTTTATAAAGCGCTCGAATATTAATAGAAATCCTCCCCTTGTAAACTGTATTAAAAGGCAATATCCTCTCATTATATTTTGATGTTCGAACTTCTTAGACCATAACCCCAAGCAATAACAAGTATACGCCCTCCCGAAAGGCTCACGACGGACTTTAGTTTAATAAGCATTGACCAAACCTTAGAGTTAAAACCCCAAGTCTTATCATGTCATTAAATCATTAATATGGGATCACTACATACCTTAATTTTAATACTGCGGACATCAATCGACGATACCATAGACACTTTCACATCATTAAAACGCCATTATGCATGAATGTCCGCCATACATATATCTCAGACCTAACTATAAGGCCAATGCCAATATAATGTTCTTGTAAAAAAAAAAAAAAGCTATAATTTTTTTTCGAAACTTACTAATTAATTTCTGAACACAATGGTTCTATATAAAATATTATTTGGGTAATATATTAATACTAATTTTTATTTTATAAATGTAATTTTATAAAAAAATAAAAATATATATTATTAAAATTAATTTTATATAAAAATAGGGGGCCTAGCCAATCTTGAAATTCAACGATGATTGAAAGTCTATTAATCATCATAATTTACCAACTAACGTATGAGGTCAATTTCAAGCTAAGTCACATCAACTGCGAATCCAAGGGAGGAGCGTATTACGTGAAAAACATGGTGTACATAAACATCATGACATTCGTGTGCTTGCTTGATAAGAAGTAGCAAAGAAGGATTGTGAATCCCCGTGACAGAAGTAGCAAAGAAGCATTGTGAATCCCCTTGACTATCTAGGCGTTAACAAAAAATGCACAGGAATAAAATTCTTGCAGTTTTGAATGGTCGAGATGAACGCTAACAGATCGAAGGTCCAGGTTGGATTGCGGGGCCCCTTGCCCATTTAAATTTTAATGAAGGGAGGGGTCTGCAATCCCATCTCTACAACCAAGTGGCAACGTTTGGTAAATTGCGGCACCCCCTCACTTAAAAACCATTTACAGCTATGAACCCCTCCCGCAATCCATTTGTGATTTTTGGGATATCATGTTATAATGTCAATGATTCAACATGTCGGTATTTTTTTTAACTGGTCTTCTCTTCTTTCTCCTTTACATGCCCTCTCTTCTTGCTCTTTTGACGTGCCCTCCCCGTCCGTCACAACCAAGTGTTTTTGTTTTCTATCTCTGTTTCATTTGTGCCTCGCTGCTTTTTGCTAGTCCTCTCTTCTTGCTACTGTACATGCCCTCCCCGTCCGTCACAATCAAACCTTCGTGTTTTCTACCCTTGTTCCATTTCCGTCGCCATGCTCTTTGGCAGGCCCTCACTTATTGCTTCTTTACATGTCCTCCCCGTCTGTCACAATCAAATATTCGTGTTTTCTTCACTTGTCATGTGCCCCTCCCTGCTCTTTTTCGGGCCCTCCTTTCTTGCTCCTTTACATCCCCTCCCAATCTGCCATAATCAAATGCTCGTGTTTCTATCCTTGTTTCATTTGAGCCTCCCTATTATTTTCATGGCCCTCTGTTTTGCTCTTGTACATGTTCTTCTTCTCAATCATAAATCGCTTTCTCTTTCTTAATAAGTATTTGAGCGACTGGTTTTTGAATCGGCAACTTGTTAAAACTTGTCATAACATTGCCAATCGTAATCTAACATGGCAACCGAACCACAGATATTGGATCTTTGTACAAAGCCTGGGCATCTCACTAACATCAATTGGTAACCCACAAGCTACCATTTCTTAGCAAATTTTTTCTTTTCATGCCTTCGATGATTTCTTATTCTATTTATGCAGGTCCAATCGAAAGCACAGAACATTTGTTTTGTCTAGACTGATCAAGTGTGTATCCTTCTTAGACCACGAACGCTAGGAGCGAAGGCTGACCTCGAGCTCGCTAGCTGAGAATTGGTCGAGCTGCCTACAGTTCGAGCTAGTGGAAACTCTGGAGGACGATAGGATAATTTTCGGTGCCGTATATAAGTGGAGCAGGGAGATCGTCGGCGTTCCGTTCCGGCCGCCCGACACACCTGAATTTTGTGGTGGCCTTCAGAGGCACAGATATTCACGAAAGCAAAGACATAATAGCGGATCTCAACATTCTAATTTTGTTTGTGAAATTGCAGAGCGATCAGAAGGTTCCAGGACCTTCTAGCCTGGTTGACAAATTGTTGGCAGTGTGGCACACGACCGGTCAGCAGATTGCTCGAACCTACGGGGCTAGTGAAATTGCGGAGCAATCACAAGGTTCCAGGACCTTCTAGCCTGGTTGACAAATTGACGTGCTCTCCGCCGCCAGAGCAATTATAAATAAGCACGTGTCCAATTTTGATAGGTTATAATGTCCAACCATAAATGCATTGAGGTCCAACTATTTGAAGACTAAAAAATCAAATATTTCTAAATCTTTTAAAAATAAATTAAAGGTTTTTAAACAGATAAATAATTTATTTAATAAAAAAATGATAATTAATTTGTTAGAATGTTGAAAATTATTATTTGACATAAATAATTCCATTGAATATAAAATTGACATAGACAATACTAATTGAATAGTCTAAGTTCAAAGGGGAAAAAATCAATTATTTGATATAGACTAATATTGAATAGTTCAAATCCAATAAAAATAGATTGTTTGACATAGACAATCAAAATTGAATTGTCTAAATTGTAAAAAACTCAATTATTTGAACAATAATCAAAGTAGCTAGAGTTCTAAACATTATAGATATAACAAAAAATAAAATAAACATGTAAGTTATGAAGATAATGAAGTGTCTAGATAGATGGGATGCTCTCACTCCTTACAATGTGGTGTCATTGTTAAGCCCATTTCTAGGTGAGAAAGTTGTCCAAATCCAAAAAAAAATTCTGATTGTGAGAGTGAAGTTTTTTTTAAATTTGACTCTATGAGTGTTTGGAATTTTTCAAAAAAAATTATTGTAGCAGTGTTTTTTATGGTGGGACCTTCGATGTCCTTTTGTTTGAAAATAGGTTTAAAAACAATAACAGTTACCTGAATTTATTTTTTATTTTTAGCATGTAGATTCAGTGATTGTGATTGTTGTATGTTTATGTGTTGGTCCGCTGATGATGGGATAAAGTGACTTGGGTATAGGTTTAATATATTGTTTATACACAATGGTTTGGAAATTTTCATATATCGGATGAATCAAAAAATATACCTAAACTATAGTTCTGGGGCTCCCAATTAGTTCACTAAAGCCTTTTTCGTCCTTAAAAACATCTCGGGCCTTTGATTGACAAAGCCCTGATTTAGAGCACATGCATATGAGACAAGTACTAGATTCCAACAAATACCTCATTGGAAAGCAGTTTCAACCTAGTTTAGTGGTTTTGTAAAAAAAATTTGGGTAGTGATTGCAGAATAGTGCTTAAAGCTAAGGTCACACGACGTTAATCCAATGATGCAATATATCTGGCATGCAAAAATTAGGCAAGGAGTCAACCTTTCTCTTCTTTAAACATCGGTAGGCTCCACCTAACAGTGTTACAATTTTCATTTGCAATGAATTTATGAAAGAAGATGAATGCCAAATAGTTTTGAACGTGTTTATTTCATGGATTATATGCACCAGTGCTTTTATTCACTCTCATCTGGCTTTACTTCTGTTTGCAGTGTGGTTTTGCAACTGATGGATTCACAAAGACGTTTAGGGGGTGACAAACCCATGGATCTCACCAACGGGGGACTTAAAAGCTATTCTAGATTCAGTGATCAATGGAAGCAAATCGCAGATGCAGAGAAGAAAGCGACACTTAATGCAGAGAAGAAAGCTACCAGGAAGTAGTAACTATGCAGCGCATCGCATTCGGGTTCTCAACAAAGTTTTAGAACTTGTGTCGAAACAGGTAATTACAATCTCCTTTGCCTAAAGTTCTTTTGTTAGTTTTATTTATTTGAGATTATTGACTGCACATCATCCTGGTCGTGGTCTGATGATTTGGAGCTTGTAGTCTGATTCAAACTAAACGTTGATGTTTCTAGCTGAGATATTGTCTACACTATGATCTCAATAATGGAAACCACTAAGAAAGTGAAAATTCTTGCACTCTCGAGTCTCACGGCAGAGATTGATTGTGAAGTGTAAAAAGCCATAACATTTATGCTTTCGAATGTTTTTAACTTTTTACAAATTCTCAGACCATCCATCAATGAACGATATCGTGTTCCCTCATGAGAATACCGATTACCATTTAAAAGCTGCGCGAGACCACCGATTTGGATATTTTTGAAACCTCCTTCACGGTTAAGTGTTGTATTGGAGACTGAAGTTTATTAAAAAGACGGGGCAGACAAATTATACAGGTGGCGTTGGCAAAAGAAACGTGTTCTGCTGCATGAGAGTCGATCTCTCTTTCACACTACTTCGCCACCTGCAATTCAATCCCTCGCTTATCAACCTCGGTGCCCAGACGGTCATATCTTCAGACTAGAAAGGATTCAGAACGACTACATTTCGTATGAAGAGTTGCTGCGAGTTTGCATGGAGTCTGAGGGATCTTCAATGGTGGAAGCGAGGGGGATTGCTAAGCTACTGGACGAATCAGGGCATATCCTCATTTTAAACAACACTCTGTATCTTCATCCTGACAAGGTATCCCATTTAATTCAGCCCTTTAGTATTTCCAGAATTGGGAATTCGCTGATTTAGGGCTTTTGGTGTTAATGTTTGACTGAAAATTCTTTAATTTTTTACGTGGTTTCAGATTGCAAGAGCTTTTGAGAAGGCAATTCCCGTTTCTGTAGCACCGAAGAGAAATATTTGCAGGGAGGAGCTGTAGAAATTGGAGAAAGAAAAGGCGGAGATTGATCAGAAAGCTAAGAGTCACGCCATGACTGAATTACGGTTGGGATTGGGATTTTTCGGGCTTCAAACCGCTGCTTTAATGACGCTGACATTCTGGGAGCTGACATGGTATGTGATGGAGCCTGTATGCTACTTTCTCACATCAATTTACTTCATGGCAGGATATCTATTCTTCCTTAACACAACCACAAATCCATCATTCAAGAGCTTCTTCAATATTCGCTTCAGTGCCAGGCAGACCAGACTGATGAAGAAGAGGAATTTCGACATAGAACGCTTAAGAGAGCTTCGGAGGTTATCTAGGCCTGAGTTGAAGTCCTCTTATTGTTGCAGGGGTATCTACAAATTTTAGGAGCAGCGTTCTTTCGACTTTTGAAGATGATTTGTTGAAATTGCCCTTTGAGGGCCTGTTACAGTTCCTGCGACGCTTGCCTGAGGAGAGTTTGGATCCCAACATCATATGCCGCATACGCCTTGCCCTTAACCGCGTCCAACCGCAAGCAAAACCGCAGTCGTCTCATTTTGATCTCCACGTGGCGAAATCTGATTAGCGCGAAGGGCGGTACAGGATTTCTCTTATTGGCTGGGGTGAACAGTGTTTGCTCACCCCAAATCCGCAATATTATAATAAGCATGTGTCCAATTTTGATAAGTTAGAAGGACGAAACTAAAACTCTCTGATTGGCTGGGGTGAACAGTGTTTGCTCACCCCAAGCCTGCAAAGGAAACGCCTCCGGCGTAATTATAATTATTAATAAATTTATTCATTATATTAATTTTAAAAAAAAAAATGATTAGGGTGTGATCAGCTAGGAGTTTTATTTGGGACAGAGATCATGGATATTAATATGAGTTATGAAGGAATGATGCCTTGTAAGATCGGCGTGAGTGGAGCTAGAGTGAGGGTATAGTTGGCCCCGTGTGCATGGTGTGGAAGGATGCTAGAGTGAGGGTATAGTTGGCCCCGTGTGCATGTGGAAGGATGGTAACTTGTGCCGACAGAGTATTACAGCAAAGGTATAGTTGAAGCTCTGGTTAATTGTTAGCATGGGTTGGTTCAGTGTATCTATGCACGATAGCCAGCTCGAGGATAAAGCTCTGGAGGGGTGGTCTGCAATCAGTTACGACCAGAAGGGAGGACTCGGCGTCGACAGTCAGGCAAAGGGTAAGGGGTATGTGTTGTTTCCTTTCTCCTACTGAAGTTCTAAAAATACAGAGATTTCCTGTAGGTCTATGGTCTCTATTATTCGAAAGATTCGTTTGTTTTTTACTATTACTGTTTTGCATAACGAGAATGTTGGGCGGCATACATACTATTATAAATTATTGTTTTCGGAGTCGGTCTTTGTCTTGTATGGCATACTACTCCAGCGAATGGGAATCTTTTGCTTTTGTCTGGGTGGTTTGGCACGAAATTATGTCAACTCTGAAAGGATTTATGTAAAGGATGTGTATGTTATGTCTCATTGTTGTTCTAGTTTCATATATATCTATTCTACCCCAAATTGGAAGGTGGCCTATAGTGGGGGTTGGGGATTCTTCCTTTGAGAGCATTGTGACCCATTTTCAAACTTCGTTACTTCGCGTAATGGTTAGGGAGAGGGTGGAAACGCGTGGAAGGAAACGCCTATGGAGGTTGGATGGTCTATTTGATGTTATTTGCCATTACCCTGAGACTAATGTTCTATAAATCCTATTTCTGCTATTGAATATTGTCTCATGCCAATTACGTGCGAAGCGACCCATTCGCAGTGGTGTGGGTGGCTGCTTGAACGTGGTTCTGGCTTAGAGACTACATTATTTTCTAGGTGACTGTGCCAGAGATGGCTTGAGCAAAAACTGTGAAAGGAGAACCAGAAGTGGATGGCCACAGGCGGAATTGGAAAAGGGGTTCCCGGGTCATGAGAGGGGAATCCTCCTCTCAACAGCCCAAGAAAGCTGGCTGAAAATCCCAAGACCAACATAACAAGGAAGCTGCGTATGCATATGCGAGGGGAATTCCAAAACAGGTCCGACGGGTTATTGCAGGATGGGAGGACGACCTTACCTGCCACGTTGAGGAAGAGGCACATGAAGTTGACTATGAGCTATTGGTTCCTGACCCTGGCAATTCTCGTGCCAGGGTCACCCAATATAAACTAACAATCCACCCGTACTGGATGATGAAAAATCTGGTGGTCAAAGCCATCATGCACACCTTGAATACATGCAGATTGATCCTACCTTGCAGGAGATCCAGAAATACGTTCAACTTGTCCAGTTCCAGGTCCAGTAGGAGAATGTTCGACTGGGACAAATTGAACAGCACCTCTGGTGCCCTCATTACTCTGAAACTCCAAGATCTAAAGCAAAAGATCTAACACCTATTGATTCCTCTAAGGACTAGTTAGTGTTTTATGATTATGTCAGCCTGCCAAAACAAATTTGACTTAAAGAATTCCGATTTTGGTTGGCTTATAATGCTTTCCGATGGCTAACAGATCTAGTTGGTTGGTTTCCCAATGGGCCATGGAAGACCCATCATGATGTAACCTGCTTGAATTATGAATGAATGAAAGAAACCCTACTCACCTTACTATATATATATATATATATATATATATATATATATATATATATATGATAAATTTATTGGTTTGAATTTTGCAAAAAATTTATTAGTCAATTTTTATTTTTTGTTTTTTAATATGAATATTTTATTACATATATGGATTCAGCGCCTTGAAAAACTGTAGAAACACTTTGAATTAGATTGTGAAGAATTTACAACTCAAACTTATAATTTGTAATTTAAAAAATCTCTAAAAAAAATTAAAACAGAAAAATATGTTGAAAATCTTCCACCCTAACAACTTTTGAAAAAAATAAACTACAACTTTTAAATTTATACCTACTCATTTTCATTTTATACCTACTCATTTTCATTTTATGTAGATTATTACTACACAAATCTTTTAATATTTTGTTTCCCGTTTTATATTTTGTTTTCCGATATCAAAATTTAAGGACCATAAATACTCCACTGAATAATCTGAATCAACATCATTATATATTAACAAATTTTACATATCATATATTCCTTTTATAATAATTATAGGTTACTTTTTTCAGAGGAAAAATCTACTGGTATATATAGTACCAGCACAGTAAACCTTTTGTTTCATTCAGCTACATCATTTTGCCATTATAAATTTATTCCATCTGATACATTATCCGATATAGTTTCATCAAAAATTACAATATATCATTCCCATTAGGGTACGTAGCCTGTAAAAACTTCAAAAAGATGATATTTGGTATCCAAAAAAAACAGAGATACTTATTCAAAGTTCTTTAAAACCTGTTGCCATGATCACAGCATATTGAGGATGCCCTGCTTAATTTTCAGTTCTCCGAGCTCATTATAGGTTACTTATAAACACAGTGAATTTTTCAAATCTCTTTATATTTTGTTTCATTGTTTTGTATTTTGTTTCTTTGTTTTGCAGAGAAGAAAATCGAAATTTATTTAAAACAAAAAGACCGAAATGATTTCAATAAGTAATCAATTTAATCACTGTTTAACGTTTAATTTAACATAATCTGAAAAATGTTTGGAAACTATTTCAAATATATATTTTTCTTACCTCCACAATTTCATCCATGGAAATAGGAAAATTCCAATTCTGAAATTTCACATTCATCCATGGAAATAGGAAAATCCCAATTCTGAATTTTTACATCCATAAAATGTATTCATGGAAACAGAAAAATTCGTCCATGGAAATAGGTAAATTCCAATTCTGAATTTTTATATCTATAAAATGTATTCATGGGAACAGGAAAATTCATCTATGGAAATAGGAAAATTCCAATTCTGAATTTTTACATCCATAAAATGTATTCATGGGAACAGGAAAATTCATCCATGGAAATAGGAAAATTCCAATTCTGAATTTTTATGGATAAATTCATCCATGGAAATAGGAAAATTCCAATTCTGAATTTTTACATCCATAAAATGTATTCATGGCAACAGGAAAATTCCAATTTTGGATGTGCTCAGAATTTAGTTTTGTTAAAAAAAAAAATTATGTTCATTAAAAGGGGCAAACTTTGTATTAAATAGTTCTGTATTTTTCTTAATAACCAAAAAGAATATACAAACTTTTAAAATTATTTAATGGCATTCAAAAAAATTTAAACCCACATGAAAAACGCTACACCATCCCCACGAAGAGAATTGCAATGATACTGCTTCCATCCAGGCAACGGTACCTTAAACCTGTATAACACACCTGATGGCAAAGTTAAACAAACTGCAAAATTTGTAACTGGCGTCATCCCAACTAGTCACCACAAAGGGAGCATATACACATGATTGGCTTCACCATTATTAACATTGTTGAAACCTGCCCCTGAACAGCTATGGATTTGTTGGCTGAATAGCTTATTGATAACAAATCGGACAAGGGAGGGATGCACGCAGCACAATCCCAACCACGATAGCTGCCCCTAGACCCTGGATTAGGTGGTCTGCACTGCTCACTTGCGATCACCTAAATGGAATTCTGAGCATCTTGGGGCAGAGGAGAGCTGTTTACAGGCCCACATGGTGCTGCCGCTTTGGTACTTGCAGAATTATATAAAATATACGCTTCAAAGTTCAAACAACCTTATAAAAGCTTACTGGTAACTGGCTAATCAATCAATAATGAACGATGCACGAACCCAAATACGATAGCTGCCTCCAGAATCTGCACTAGACGGTCCTCACTGCTTTGTCACTTAATGATCGCCTGGGAACCCCCCTTGTTACATGATATTCTTACAATCTAGGTCAGATAGCTGTTTACAGACTGCCTCGGTGTTTGCGGAATCATACAGAATATAACCTTCAAACTAATTATATCCTTCTGACAAGAGACGATTCCCCAAAAATTAATTCCAACGCTGCCTTTCAAGAGTATTCGAAATGTTTCCCCTTTGTCTAACAATCAATTTAATAACGGAACAGACAACGCACCGCAAACTAATTATTAAGGTAATACTTCCTGCACAACGTTAAATTCTTTGCAGCTATTTTGGACAGGAGTTGTCTTAATATTTTAGAGTTTCCGGTGTTGGAATTCGGTGAAAATTTTGAGGTGAAATCTTGATTTCTGTTATTTAAACTGGTTTTTTTGACTGTATATATGGATTCAGCACCCTAGAAAACCTCTAGGGCACTTTGATTGTGCAAGATTACCCATCAAACTTCTGTTTTCAATGAATTCCTGCCGAATTTTATAGAAATTAGACCGAAAAAAACTACCCAAAAAACCTTCAAAAAGTTGCACTAAAGACAACTCGATTTTGGATATATTTCCCCATTTCGTTATCATACAGTGCACAATGTTCGAAAATGACAACTCCTTATCATAATTATATATCCATAAGCTTGAACTTTCTTGGTTCAGTATCATTTAAGAAGCACCTTAAATGCAATACCTAAATTTTATCATTTACATTGCAATGGTTAACAGATAACATAACAAGATTGAAAGGCCCAGTTTGCCAAGAAGCACGTCAGTTATGAAAAGTTCACGATCAACAATGAAAAAGAATGGGAGGATAGCTAAGCCACTAATGCTATAAGCAATCTAACTATGGATGCAAAAAGCAGTACACGATGATAAAAGGCTCCTGGTTGCTGAATATATTTACCAACTGCTTGATAACAGCACTAAAATTTCTCCCTGACCTGGTTATACGAGAATATAAATTTCTCACTTAGAAAATTATATAGGCATATAGCCATGAGTTGTATACCTCTATTTCTTGATCGTCTCAGGAGAGAGAAACACACGAAGGCCAACTAGTGTGTTATAGAACTTAGAAGAAGCCTGACCATAACCTGCAATACGACATAAACATATTGTTTTCCCATGAAACTGCTTCGAAATTCCAATTTGCTTTACGAGAATATAAATTTCTCAAGTTACATAGGCATGATAGCCACTAGTTGCGTGTCTCTATTTCTCAAAAGAGAGAAACACAAATAACTTAATAAGCCAACTAGTGTGTTATAGAACTTGGAAGATGCCTGACCATAAACGGCAATATTACATTAACATGTTTTCCCATGAAACTGATTCCAAAATGCTATACATACCAATGTGCAAAAACTGAGGATTTTACCACCCCTAAAATCCTCGTCATCGTTGTGAACATAAGCATCTGGTGTTGTATTCTGTGAAATAATTGGTCTTCTAATACTGCACCTGAAAATCCTATTTTGTACTGAATGAGCAACTTCAATGGACCAAGGTCATTGCTCTCATTCGCAGGCCAGTTTTGTGTCAAAACTGCTTAAGCATATAGCAAAGGCCTGAAAAGCAGACAATGGGTAGCGATAGTCCATGGTAAATATGTCTTTTCCAATCTTCCCAAACTGAAGGATAACTTTGTCCTGGTCAGCTTGTGTCACCAACTGCGAAGGTTCCACGGAAGCGACTAGCTGAAAGTTTTTTACAGATGCCACTGTCACACGTCCCCTGAAATTCAGGCACCAACACTGCAACTGCTCGTGCCATCTCGGTGCCTTATTTTTCAATACAAGCGGTACCTCTTTGCTCTCAACATTGATTGGAATTTCTGATAAGCTAGAGCTGCTGAAGTCTACAAGGGGTTCTTTGGAAAAGGGTAAGGAAAATGATTC
Source organism: Pinus albicaulis (assembly GCA_034641835.2). Lineage (NCBI taxonomy): Eukaryota > Viridiplantae > Streptophyta > Pinopsida > Pinales > Pinaceae > Pinus > Pinus albicaulis. The sequence continues at coordinate 63,979,867 of CM076576.1, forward strand.
ATCCAATGAACGAGGAAATTCTGTCGGTGTTGGAGCATTTCCTCCAACCTGAATAGAAGAAGCTGGAATAGAATGCATTGTGCACTGCATCCTCCTTGGCCCTCTAGTACCAAGGACATTGAGTTCATAAACAATGTTTGCTATGTTATAGCTGCCAGCGGGTACTCTTGGAGATACTTGCTTGGAATAAAATCTCCGACTTGGCCGGCTAGTTAAGACTACTGCACCACTGTGCGGAGGTTGGCTATCATATATTGTGAACTTGGTACCCAAGAAGTTTGACCTGTAACAAATATTAACAATGGAATCAGAATGATCTTGTAGGATGATGCTTAAAGCTATTAGCTACATGGATATCAGAGCTGAGTCATAAACTTGCCAAGCAAAATAATGAACTTCTAGTGAAAAGAAACTACATCAGGTAATGTGCTCACCTCAATTTTCCCACATATGTGTTACTTGCTCGGGAAAAGTCCTCAGAACTCAAAGAAATTATATAATCTGTGCTTGTGGCATGTCTAACTTTTTTGGCAGCAAAGAGGAATTTCCCATTTTCAACAAGCAAAGCTGCACATTGAACAAAATGAATGTCAGATATGACTCCAGATTACTATCAAATTAAATAAATGATTGTTGTGTTTGTTTAACCCTTTGAAAAACTAATTGCATGACCTAAATTAATCCCAAGAAACTATTTATGTTTTTATCTCCGACTATTCCATATTGCCAACTTATATTTGTCAATGTTCAAACATAACGAACCATTAAATAATGCCAATAGCAAGCATGGAAAGTTATGACAATATAATGGAAAATGACACAGTTGCCACATATTTTCAAATCTTGAGCTTCATACATACAATACAGAAGGAGGCAAGATATTGTCAAGAAGAAATTACTCTAAACTTGGGGCCTGGCATGCATTGCACATGTTCTTAAAAATCATATGCAATACCCAATGTATCTGAATTAATTAGCTTCGGTACCGAAATTTACTTTAAACTTCAATCTGACATACATTGCAAATTGCATTTTAAGGGTCACTTTGCAACACAATAAATCAGGAAAAATTAGTTTGGGTATTTAAATTCACTGTAAACTTGGATTGATCTCATGCGTTACATGATGAGGTTGAGTAAAAAGTAGTTTGCAGTGCCCAATACTATCCTGAAAATTTAATTTGGGTACTCTCCATCACTGCAGCTGAAAATAAGATCTTATGTCTTTCTTACTGTAGGTTCTGATATGATCCTTCAGCAAAGCACTTTAACAAATTGCAGATTAGTATCTGAGCAAACTAATTTTTCAGGTATACAAAGAAATTGCATGAATAATAATGATTGCAACTAAGAGTTCGAATGGAATCATTTACGGGCCGGACTGCCCCACCAACAAGCCCTTCCAAAAAAGACTATTAGACACCAAACCATCAAAGTAGTTATTCCAAAAGCAGACAAAAAAATTTCAATCATCACCAAAGAATATTATGGCAGATAACATAAGAAACAAGCAAACCATCTTCCAAGTACTTGCATAGTGTGAGAAAAAATGTTCCCTAGCTGGTTTCTTTGAAATTGGATAAGAGACTGTCAACCATGATTCTATTACTCATACTCTCACGATGACTCACAATCGTATAAAGCATAGCTGACCCTCTGCCACTGCCAAAAAAGATAAGAGCAACATAGGCATTTACACATACCTAGTTCAAACACCCAGTTGCACACACACACACACACATCTTCTGCACCAGTAGACAGTCAAACAAACAAAAGTGTTATGAAGAAACTGCATAGATGCCAACACAGAATAGGTTCACTGGTGAGGTCAACAGAGGATCAAACTGTACACCAGGCTTCGATTCCCACTATGGTCTGTCCCATCCAAATGACAGGTTTAAAAAGGGATGAGACAAAGCACAAGTCCCAGGCAACTTTAACAGTACAGATACCCATCAAATATGGTTTTCAAACTGAAGAAAGTCTATTCTTTTTTGACACAGCCCCTTGGAACATGTTTCCTGAAGCACTTCCAAGTTCCAAAAGAAAAAAAATAAAAGAAAGAACGGCATCTACGATACTTTAGCAACATATTTACAAAAGACATGCAAAAGTAGGTGCCGTAAGGACCAGTAAGCAACAAGAAATCAAGCCATGAAAAGATGAGATTTGCACTTAACAGCCATCTCACTGTAGAACAGCTTTCCTTCCGCCTTCATTGGCACTGGGGTGGTGGTCCAGCAGTATAAATTGCAACAAAACCAAAGGCATTAAACATTGTACGTAGTTTTGTCTAGATTCCAAGCACACAAACTGAATCAGCAAGAATGGCAAGTGTTCAATGGACCATATGAAGCCCAAAGTCATCAGATTCATAAGGAATTGCTTAGGCTCCAAGCATAAAATTCAATAGCTCAAATGATGATAGATGATATCAGACTGCAAGAAATCTGGTCTGAATTTCAAGATCAGGTCTAAGCCTCATTGATCTAGGAGATGCTTTCGCACTCCCAGTTTGTACCTATAGTGGTGTACTGCTTAATCCCATTGACCTACCTTTGTGGTCATTCGTTGGACATTAATTAAATATCTTATCTAGGTAGCAAATATTGCTCTGGATGCCAGTTCGTTGGGCATTAATTATATATCTTATCTAGGTAGCAAATGTTGCTCTGGAATGCCAGTTCGTTGGACATTAATTAAATATCTTATCGAGGTAGCAAATATTGCTCTGGAATGCCAGGTGAACAACGAACAATATAGAATAACCCCGGCTCTGTCAGAAAACATAAATTCCGAGTATGTAAAATGATCGCATAAGAATGGCGGATAGTAATCATCTGCAAGAGTCCCTGGCATAAGGAAATAATCAACTGCAAGTGTGTAGGTACCGATACTATAAGCAGTCAAGAGTATTGCTGAAACACATAAAACGACTTGGTAAGATAGTTACAAACTTATAAAGGCTCATTTTTTTCTAAGTTCAATGGGCAGTTCAACCGCATTCGTATGTGATAAGATAAATAGAAATAGTAGGAAGAAAAGATGTCCCTCCAAAAGATTAAAACAAATAAAAACAAACAGAAACTATAGAAACTTTTCAAGCTCCACAAGCAAACTAAAGCCTCCAGAATGTTGAACAATAACTAAGCTTTCAAATTAAACAACCTAGATATGAGAAGTGATCAACCTTCTCAGCTATGAGCCTAAAAGTTCTGACAAGGAAGAAAAAAGACTAGAGATCCACCAACAGAGATGGCCTCTCTCTAACAAGGACAAGGATAAGGTAGAAGTTTATCCGTGTGACAGTTGTAATTAATATTTGCTTCAAAAGGGTAAACATAGAAAAAACACTAACTGTTTTGCTTCTTCGATGCAAAGGTTTTCCAAATTGATGAAAATAAATAAGCTTACCAGGAGTTAGGCCCAGGAACAATTTGTATGTAGAAGCTGACCGATCTCGTTTGATAAAACATTGCATGGCTGGTTCACGTGGTCCAGGCTGTTGAAACAAAACCACGACCATGAACACATTGATCATCGAGACAATTTCATAACAACAACAGTCTTATCTTCAATGATCTACCTACCCAGCACTTTTGTCTCCATCATATGTCTACCAGAAGAATCATAAGTCATGCTGCAGTAAATAAATTAAACTATAGATATTGCTATACCATGAACTCCTAAGTGAATTTAAAGGAAGAAATAATCATTGCATATGCATCTTGTTATATCATTGCATAGGCATCTTGTTGTATAATTGCATAGGCATCTTGTTATATCTTGATTCTTACCCTCCAGTTTTGTTAGTGCATTGACATTTTCCTTAATGATTAAACTAACAATTTGCTACCAAAAAATCAATGAATCTACCAAACTAAACTAATAGCTTGAAACAACAAAATATCCAACACTTTTCTTTGATCCATAAGCTTGGCACATTCTAGGTGCTGTACATTCACCTGTTTCAACGATATTGGAAATGTAAGCTTTCCACATTGCTCCGGTGTTTTCACAACTTCTTTAGTTATCTCACGCCATGACTTGCAGACGCCAGCGCAGGCAACTACATTTTTTCGTGCCGGCCAGGTACCTTCACTAGCTTCCAAGCGCTGAATCACATTATGAAGTAATTCTGGTGGAAGATTGGCCCATCGACTCTGTTGGACAAAGAGAACTCGACTCAGAGTATCATCTATGGTTGCCTGAGACCTTGCCCTGTGGTTGTGTGAAACCCTCATGTCAAAACTCCGTCGCCTAGAGATGTTACCAATTCCATTTCGCACTTCCTTAATCTCACGCATTATGCTTCTCAGAGACATCTTGATAGTTCTGTAATCTCTTGCCTTAAAATCTTTCCTTCCAGACCAAATACTCAGCCACTGTTATCAGGCGTATTCCGTATGCTTTCCTGCCAATAGTGGAGTTCCCCTGGGACACTACCAAGAGTCCCTCTCAGCTTAAAGTTCTAATGGCATATATTTGGAGCATAAATACAAAACTAGAATTTCCATGCAGAACAAATGGGATGAAATGCTGCCTCTGACGCAGTTTTCTCGGACAAGATGCAACAGTTCATTTCTTCTTGAACAACCTTTCTTACGAAGGATTATCAAATACCATCTCTTCAGCAGTACAAGAGGATGTCTTATGGCAGAGAAAGACCATCCCGGTTTCTGGATCTAAGGGCACGGAAAGGGCAGAGATTGAGCAACGGAAAATGTTTCAGTTTATTGTCTTGAAGTTCATACCTCTCTATTCATGTTTTGTTTTTTTAAATTGCTCATAACCTCTCATTTTAACAGCTCTTCATTCAATCTAGCCTTGGTAAAAGAATCATATACTGAATATTTCACAAGCACGCCTTTAGATCGTCAAATTTACCACAGCATGGAGCTTCAGGCTACTGCTAAAGAATCAAGATTTAATTTTAAGGAAGAAATGCTGGAGGGATTAAATCACAACCGGAGATTAATCTTCCCCTGTCCGGCCGCAAACAAACCCAAACTCGGTGGTTCTTCATACAAACAGACCACAGATCCTTTTAAACTTTTGGTGAAAAAATTGTTCAAGTCCTTAAACTTTCTGATATAACGCGTAGATATTAGGATTTTAGGACCAAATGCTTGCATTTATGATGAAAAAACGCCGCTTTAACTTCATCCTTGGATCAATACCTCATTCTTCTGCCCAAAGGTCTCAAAATCTTATTTCCTGCCAGTGAGATTCAGCGTACAGTTTCCCCACAATAACTTACTCGTCCTCTGCTTGAAAATCTTCAATAATCTGTCTCAGTATCCGCTCAAAGTCCTTTTGACTCTCGCCAAAATTAGCATAATACTTTTTGTCCTGAAGGCAAGCCAAAAAACACAAAGAACTCAAAAGCTTACAATTATTCTACATAAACGTCTGGGCGACCCAAAAGAAAAAAAAACTCAAGATCTTTCGAATGTCCCACAGAGCATCTGAAGCCTAAAACTCGCTCACCATCTTTAAAATTTTCTCAATAACGTCTCAAAAAATTCTATTTTCCTGCCGAAAAAGGGAGAGGGGGCTCTGAATTTCAACAAAATACAGAGCAAAATAAACAAGATCTTTCAAACATCCGCTCCGAAACCTAAAAGTGGCTCAAGATCTGTAAAGTTTCGTTGAACATGTCACAAATATCCATTAATGGCACCGAACCTATGAACTCCTACAACATTGACAGCAAAATAAATAACATTTTCCTACCCAAATAACAAAAAAAATTACCTAAAGAGAACTTGCCAGACTTCGCAGAGACGCCTCCAGCCAGTGCCAGCTATTTACAGCAACCGCAAAATTCACGAACGACAGCTATTTAACGTTCAGATCTTCAAAATTCCTTTGCGTTTTCATTGACCATATCCTTCTTTTCTTCTTTTCTCCGAGCCGGACTCTAAACCGCCTTTAAACGAATTGAACAAAGATGAAACAAATAAAATATTCGTTAAAACTAATTTTCCCAAATAATTTATACGGTTTTTTCAATCGCTTGCCTTCGTGTCCGGGAGATTCCTTCGCGAAACTCTACTTCAAAAATAAATAAATTAATTAATACCTCTTGTCCTCACGTTCTCTACCAAACTTGACAACCTATTACAACAAATTCCACCACTAATTTCTTTTTTTCTTACAACATACCCTTCATATTAATAGTTTTGACAATTTTAATTACATGAAAGTAAAATGATTTGTAATTTGCATTATTAATTATACGAAAGTATTTTGAAAAAGAAAATTAGAATATGTTATGGAAAAAGAGTTTAAGATTATGTTAAATTTAAAGTTTAATATTTCATTGTTGATTTCTTATTTTTTATAATTATTACACAAGATTTTTATAATAACAATCAATTGAATTTAGTTTAAATGGTGGGGGAGAAGTTATCATTTCTATTTAGGTATAATTTTTCTATTTAACATAATATGTTGAATTTATAATGATTATTTTTTATAATAATTGTAAGGGCTGTTTTTTTGTTTTGTTTGAAGTTCTTAAACATATATATATTGAAAAAAAATTTGTTATAATAATAATAAAACCAATCTTTTTTTGTTATTTTGTTGATTTGAAAAAAAATGACACACTATCCAAGATTAACCTTTGAAATATGTTAGAAGAGTTAAAAGTTATTTTTAAATATAAAGTAGTTGTAATAAGATTGTATGAGAAGTATAGGAATGTTGAGGATTGGTAAGAAAAAAAAATAAAAAATTATAATATAGTAGTTAAGGAAGGTTATCTCTTGTCATCTACCTTTTTGGCATATACATGACAAAGTTAGAAGAATTTTTTTAGAGATGCAAGTTGTGTTGGCCTAACCCTCATTGATATAATAAGCATCCTTATTCTCTACACAAATAATTTTGTTCTTATGGAGAAGAGTCCCCATGACTTAGGATTTCTATTCTAGTATGGGTATGGCTGTGAGCACTGACAAAACAAAAATTATGATTAATTCAAAAAAAATCACTTATGATTCTTTTTTATAGAATGATAGCTTGGAGGAAATGTGTTCATGTAAATATTTTGAAAATGGCATTCATCACAAGTTCAGTTGGAGCTTTAGCATTGAGAAAATGATAATGAGAGGGCGGAAAACTTATTATGGGCTTGAAAACAATTGTAAATTAGTAAACTTTTGACTATGGGATAAGAAAAAAAAACTTATTCTTGAGACACTTGTCAATCCTATTGTGTTATATGGATGGGAAGTTTTGGTATGCAATATCTCTAGAGAATATTGGATAAAGGTAGAGTAGACCGAAAAGAATTGTATAACTTAATCCTAAAATTAAAGGCAATACACCCTATCTTATGCTTTACATAAAAGTGGGAACAATTGCCAACTAGAGCTTTGACACCACTTGTTATTCATTCAAAGAATAATAAGAGAGAAATAATTATGCATAGCAACAACATTCAAACCATATACACCATGATTTATCTGGAAAATCCCAATTGGGGAAAAATCAAACTAACAATAGATCTATTATTGTCCTCGGCTAAAACACAGCCAAGCCGGCACCCTGAGAACCATGGCTCGATACAATAGAGAATACAAAGCCTTTTAACTACTTTAGCTACATGTAATAACATGAACTCAATACCATGAGTCACCAAAACTAGGTGCCCAAAACCACAACTTAACTGTTGACACAACCTCAACTCTATCACAAGGTCAAGTTTATCTAACATCTTTCCCCATTGAAAGCATAGCTATGATTAGGTACTTAATGAACATAAACAAGACAAATAACATGGACCACAAAATGCTCTCCAAATTTCTTTCAAATTCTAGCCAAAACCATCAATGTCTCAAGTGGGGATGGCATAAAGATACCTAGTCTTGGCCAAATCATTGGCAAATAAAGAATAAGTCATTTTGCATAGTAATGCTAATAATAAAAAATATTAATCGGCAACATTTAAAGAGAATCTAAGAATTAGAGGATTAAAAAAAGAAAAAAGAAAAAAAAAAAAAAAAAAATATATATATATATATATATATATATATATATATATATATATATATATAAAGAGGTGGTCAACCCTAATCTAGAATATCAAAAAGTATATATTTGTTTAGTGTCAATAAAACAAACATTTTTTAGAATAAAAACAAGAAAATCAACATATTCTTTTTAGATTAAAATCAAGAAAAAAAACATTTTTTTAGGATAAAAAGGCTTTCTCATGAGTTGTATAGTGAAATTAGGCATTGGACAATCCCAAGACACAGACAGAAAAATAAAAAATTTATCATCCATGCAACACTACTAGAGTTGAAAATAAGAAACATTTTTTCTTAGAATGCTCTACTTATAACCCAATTAAATCTCAATTTTCAAAATATTTTGGCAATTTTTATTTTTTTTTAATATTCTAAGCCATTAAATTATGATGATGATAGAAAGTTTCTCTTACTATTTTTTAATACAAAATAAAATATAAAAAAAATTCAAATAATCTATTTTTTCAAGGTATCATTTATATATTTGTGACCAAAGAAACTGACAATTAAGTGGGGTTTGTATTTTTGTGATATGTGTTAATTCTCATTACTATCATTATAACCTCTAGTTCAAAGTTCAACAAATGACACACCAACACCAATTAAAACAAATAATCATACACACATAATAATAAATATATATATAGATAGATGATGATGGTGGTGGTTAACGTCCACTGAGACTAATCTTTGGTCTATCGGACCTAAAGAAAAGAGTTATTTAGTTTGATTTAAGATTCTATTCCTATGCTCAAAAAGCTTAGAGAGAAGCCTCCCAAGCTCACTATAATTTTGACATCTTAAAAGGCTAGGAAGGTCAGTATTGCAACAAAGATTATGAAATTGAGCTCTAATATGGTTGTACACAGGGCACTCTAAGAGGAAGTGATTTTCATCCTCGATGTTCATATTCTCACAGAGATGACAGATCCTTTCCATCCATGGTGTTTTAGGAACTGTCCAACAACCTGTTTCACTATGGAACTCATGAGAGTTCGTTCTAATCTTGACTATATATATCTTAAAAATACACCTACTACTAATTATTTTAAAACTCCTAAAAATCTAAATATTTATTTTCAAAATATATAATAATAATAAAATATTTAAACCAATTAATATTTTGGAAATCATTTTTATGTAACGGTTATGATCTATATAGAATTCGTTACAACTACATCGAATAAAAATATTAACATATGAATAATTAACCCAAAAAAACCACAATAGCTCAATATATATTATTATTAAAAATATATATATAAATAATACTAACAAACTAAAACCAATTTACGAAACATAATACCGAATATCAGTTTTAATAAATACTAATAATGAAAGACTTACACGCTAAAGCTAATTTTTAAATTATTAAAACTTTTAATATAGATAATGGTTGGGAAGTTTGTCTACGCCATATCTAATTCATTTAAACAGCCATTACAAAATGTAAAAACTCATCCCAAGAAGTTGAACCACCTCACAACTAACCAATGAAATCCGATTTATTTACTGTTCATGTCGGTATCTTTACCGTCATCATTTATGTAACTGAGTTGTTAAAGTTACCTAAATTACACATGTTTTGACCCCACACGTACGTATCTTTCTAGGATCAAATTCAACCCAACTAAAGCAGTTCGTTTCGCGTAAAAGGAAATTGCCTTGTCATGTTAGAAGTGGGTAGCGAGTCAACATTATGATATGTTATGACAAAACATTTTCAGTATTTGGTAAGTCAAAGAAATTGAAAGTTGAAAATAACACGATTGAAAATTATCAAAAATCTTCAAAATCTTTACATTAAACAAATTTATCATTATAACATTAAATGGTTATAATTATCCTGTTTAAATTAAAATATTAAAATCTATGCTATCCAATTAAACTATATATATATATATTTTGTAATATTTTTATATTAAAAATATATTTATTTAGTTTATCAAAATTGGAGACCAATGCGGTCTATCGGACCTTAAGAGAGGAGAAAGAATCTAAGTTTGATTCTTCAAAATCTTGTTTCTATGATCAAAGAGAAGGGAAATAAGTGCTCCAAGATCGTTATAGGTAGGTTGGCTTAGTAGGTCAAGAAGATTAGAAGTGTGGCAAATGGTTGAGAATTGAGAGCGGGTGTGAGTAAGAGTCAGGCAGTCTAAAAGGAAGTACTTTTCATCTTCCACGTGGTTAGAATCGCAAATCTGAAAAATTCGATCGTTCCAAGGGGTCTTGGGAATAGACCACCACCCAGTCTCACTCCGAAGCTCATGGGAATTAGTTCTTATCTCAGCGATGTTCATTTTTTTCTTATTGTTGGACAACACAAAGAAATAATTCTGATTATCAAGGGTGGGGTTGAACACTTCCTTATAATATCTTAGCTTCTTTTTACCCTACAGCTCCTGATCCTCCCACAACTTGTCCTTAAACTTGGAGGTAATAGTATTTTTGATATTATCTTTGCTTCCCATACTAAGCTCCTCCTTAATTCCCCAATGGTTGAGCCAGGACTGGGCATCCTTATGCCCCCCGCACTTGAGGCGAAGGTGAGGGTTTTGACTACAGTTAGAAGCAATTTTAGGGAGCCCTTTTTATTCCATGTTTTAAAGCTTTTTCTTATACATTAGATCTAAACATAGTCGTACTTCAATGGGGGACAAACCACATTCGATCAAAAGGATAGGATAGGGAGTATTTCCCTTGATCTTAAGGTTGTAGGTTATGAATTGCTTTTGAATCATCTCAATCTTCCTCTATGACTCTCTAGATATACTGCAACCCAAAACTTCACATTTGTATAAGAAAACAGGGGTGACAAGGGTCTCAAAGAGGAACCTATTTTTACTCCAAATGTAAAGATCAACCGACTTACAATTGTTTTTAAGCTCATAATTAGCTTTTCAGCCCCCAATAATCATTTTCTCGATGCTATAATTCTTGTTGAGATGATGAGGGAAGTCAATGCCCAAATATTTATAAGAAGAAACCTGCTATAAGCATTGGTTATTATACACGAAACTACCATGGGTGATATTTTTGGATTTAATGATCATGACTTTAGTCTTGTCGGTATTAACTGTCATACCCATCTTGGAGCAATAGTCATGAAGAATTTGGAGCTTCTTGTCAAGGTCATCCTGGCTTTTGGCAAGAGGAATGATATCATCGGCATTGAGGAGAAAAGTAATGAGAACACCAGCAAGCTCGGCGCCCTTGCACCCTGTAGTTTCTAGACACTCCTCTAGCTTATCGATGTATATGCCAAAAAGGGTAGGGGATAGGGGACACCCTTGCTTAATTCCAATATTGCATTTAATGTCTTTAGACCACCCCTCGTTGGTCTTAAGCTTGGAAATGACGGTCTTGTAGAGACGGATCACATCAATCCTTAGCTCAGGAGGGACCATGATCTCTTTAAGTCTCTCCCAAAGTTTATTCCGAGGAACAGTGTCAAAGGCTTTTCTAAAGTCCACAAAGCAACTTAAGAGATCGACTTTACTATTGCGACACTCCTCTGTAATGATTCTAAGAGTGACCAGATGGTCAATAGTCGAGTGATGTCTCCTAAAACCAGCTTGTCCTTTTGCTCTTTTTCCCTGGTTTTAAAGCCAAAGGCTAAGCTTCTTCTCCAAAATGAGCCCATAAAGTTTGGTTGGGATATGGCTAACCATAATGGTCCAGTAGTTAGATGGAACACTCGTGTCCCCCTTTTTAAAGATAGGTACAATAAGGATTTGCGTCCAAAGCTTAGGGAAGCCATGCGTTACAGCGAAAATGAGAAGCTTGTGGAGATAAGGATTGAGGATAGATCTTCCCATTTTAAGGATCTCAGCTTGGTATCCTTCAATATCTTTATCTTTCCCATTAGCGATCTTATTAATACCAAACTCAATGATGTCAAGAGAGAATACATCCTCCTTAATTGGAGTGATTAAGGTGGTACCCATAGTGTCTGGAGAGTCATACAACTTCTTAAGATAGTTGTCCTAGTTTTCTCAGGGGATAGAATGGTTATATTTGGTTTTACGGACAAGAACATTCCGCCAAAAAAATTTGGGCACGACTTTAGAAAGGTGGAGAAGATAATCCATTCTTTTATTTATATATGATCTTTTCTTCCTCTTGATGAGATTTTTGTATATATCGATATTCTGCAGCTTAAGGATTTCATTAGGAGCGTCTCTGATCGCTTTCCTGGAAATTTTGCAATCTTTGTCATACCATGGATTGGAATTTCTATTAGATTGCTTAAATGAAATCTCATTAGAAAACTTGCTAATGGTGTTGGAAAGGATAGTAGTGAAATGGTAATAAATTTGATCAATTTTATTATTATAATTCATGGGGCCTAAATCCCTCTCTAAATCCCTTAAGAAGAGATCGGTTTTACTTCTATCGAAGCGAATGTGTCTTTTTCTTTCATTGGTCTCCTGCATGTGGGTGGTATGCATAACAATATTGAGGGATAGAGACAGAGGTTTATGGTTAGATTCAGGCTCGAACCCATTAAGAAGCTCAAAGTTTGTAATACGGTTGAGGACGAGGATGTCAAAAATTGCATAATCCACGACACTGCTACCCAGCGCATGCAAACATGTCATCTAACCGGAGAGGGTCCACTTGTTAATACCATTACAAATAATTAGGTCCTGGGAACTGCAAATTTTGAGGAGCTTGGTGTCGAATAAGTTCTCGATAATGTCTTCAAAATTTCTCTCCAATTTATTAGCTAAGTTACTATCTTCATCAAGCCACAAGGGGTCAAGATTAGAGTTGTTGCTTAATGTAATGGCTTGGTTAGTAGCATTTCTAGCATTAAAGTCTCCCAACAAAAGGATATTACCATCATATCTCAGGTTGAAGATGTCTTTTTCAAAAGAATTGAAAGGACAATTCTTATCCAGGTTGTTCTTCTTATAGGATGTAGAGTTGATAGGAGCGTAATAGCAAATTGCAAGAAAGATCCTATTGGTGGTAGAATCAAATATTTCGATCCAAATGTATTGATTAAAGGGGTCGATTTTATGAAGTCGGATATGAGAGGAAAAAACGTTCCTTGTGTAGTAGGCTATTCCTCCGAGAGGATTTCTTATTCCAACCAGAGCAAAGAGATAAACTAATTTTCTTGAAAGTTGATAAATTAAAGTTGTTCTTAAAGATTTAGGAAAATCTCTCCCTAATCTCTTTGATATAAAAATGGGATATTAAAACAAATTAATTAATTTTTGATAAAAAGTTAACAAACTAAAGTTTGTTTTAATATATTATAACAATCATCATCATCCATTAACTAAAAATAACAATATTTCTTAAAACTAAATTTGTTTAGTATTTTTATTATGTCTAGCTGGATATAAATGTTAAATATTATTTTACTTAAACGTTTATTTAAACAATTAAAAGAAAGCATCTTGCACTCTATTTGCCTTTCACTACACTTTATCTTACTCTATTCACAAAAGTTAGTATTTCCTTAATTGAGAGCATGGTTATGACTAGGTATTTAATGTATAAAAAGGATAAATACAATATGGAAAATAGAAAGCTTCCTAAATTTTCTCGTAAATCTAACCAAAACTACATGTATCTCAAGTAAGGTTGGCTTTAAGATGCCAAGTCTTGGCAAAATCATTGAAATATTGAGGAAAAGGAGATATTCTCTAGAATAACAATAATGTTAACACTATAATTGCTTTTAAATTTAAGAAGAAATTTCCATGGGTGGGGTGAACATAGGGGGAGACATGATGGCTTGTGCATGATGCCTGTCTACCCCACTAAATGACACTGCCTCAACCTCGTTATGGCACATGGAGGAAGCCCTAACATCAGACTTGGTCAAGCAAGGCAATGATGGGGAAGGGTGTCCACTCCTAGGAAATGACTGTTAATATGGGTCAATATGAAACCTCTAGATCCCTATCCAACCTTCCCTTGATTGTTAGCTACTATGGGGATTGTGGGTACATGGAGATGAAGGATAGTGGTGAATATGTGCTCTAGAAAAGGTGCCTCAGTAAAATAATGGGAAGAGGATGACATCGACATTACTAGGAGCATCACTTTTGGGTGACAAGTAAGTTAGGTACTTTTATATTTATCCCTTGTCTACGTTGATCCACTAACTAGTTCATTTGTGGATTTTCCTTGTGGCATAGAAGTACATGTGGAGACACCCACCAAAGGAGAACATGTGTAGAACATGTTTATAGCCCAACATAGCTTAAGGCATAAAGAGCTCGCCAGTCATTGAGGCAAAGGATTTTGTCCCTCCCTTGTGTTAAAGATAGTATCCTTGTGCACAACTAGGTATTTGTGTCCTTGTTTGAATATCTTGTGATGTTTACGCACTCATGGAATACAATTATGAGAGGTGAGGGACAAAGTTGAGGGATAAGAAGAAGCAATGCCATGGTTGGGCAAACGGAGCTTCCTCATCCCCCCACGCACCAACCCACCCCCCACACCCAACCAAGTGAGAGCAACAAGGGGTGTTAGGGAAGTAAAGCATCATTACCAAAACTTGGTCTTAAAGTAGGCGCAACAATTGATGACATATGTGGAAAAGGAGATAACAAACTAATGTAGAGGCTTGTGAGAGGATTAAGTTTTACCTGAAGGGGAAGGCTAGTTATTAGACTCCATTCACTCATCAACCTAAGATATGAAGTTATATAGGATTGTAGACACATTTTGGACATTAAAGACCATTGTAGCTCAGGCATTGGAGAGAATTCAAGCTCTCCATGATGAAATTTTACATTCATTGTAAATATTTGAAGGTAAATCAAACTAATGTGATAGGGAATATATGGAATTAACTTCGAAGTAGGACCAACTTTAGAGGAGACAAGAAGATGAGCTAAGAAAAGCCAACAAGGGAAAATCCTGACAATCCCATCATCTTGGAAGAGGAGGACCAACTCTTGTACTCATTGACACTCCACATTATACATGTTATTGTTGTTCAAGAGTATGGAACAACAACATAAACTCAACAACTATAGGTATCATAGCCTAGTTAAGACAAATTTTCCTTTTATTGATTGCATATCTAATAAGTACATTAGTTATAGGCTTATAACAAGATGCATGGAATTGTTTGAAAGCGCCAGCGAATTTTTTGATAAAATTCGTCCCGACAGCTGTAGTCCTCGGATAGATCTTTCTAACGAGCTATTGAACGCGTCAAACGGAGATCGAGTGCCAAAGTTATGCCCCCGGGAAGTTGAACCACCAATTTACCCAAACGGGCGCCCACAGTTTTGGCGCCTCATCTCCTACGGTTAGGTTTTTGGACGTTTCAAATTCTACATTGTTTCTCAATAATAAATAGGCCCTCGAGCCTCATTGTAACACAGTTCAGAGGTCTGTAGCCACCACATCTCTTCTCAGAGATTCGCTACCAGCACCCTAGCTATTTTATTTCCATTATGTCTGTAAGCATCTTTCTGTTATTTGATATTAATGAAATGAAGTGTTATTTCCGCTGCATCTCTATATTTATGGTTATGTGTTTATTCTGTTGCGTTCCTGCATAAAATCCGGATCAGTGGTATCAGAGCGGGACTGCTCTTTCTTTGTTTTTCTTTGCATGTCCCCAACGCGGTCAGGGTATAAGGAGTTAGGGCTCGATCTGGTTGAACCCTTGCAAGATCGGCCTCGCAAACCCCGACGACCTCCCATGGCGGAAGAAAAGAAAGACGAGGGAGCAGGAGATCCTATCAAAATACTGCTCGAGGAGGCTCTCGAGAAACAAAGGAACGTGATGATGGATAACTTTGCTCAAATCCTTCAACGACTGCCCACCTATGGCGCATCTGCATCCAACAGCCACTCTGGAGGCGCCACTCCCTTCAAGGTACAGGTAAACTTTGACATTCCTATATTTGAAGGAAAAATAGATGCAGACGCTGTAGACAGATGGTTAAATTTGTTGAAAGGGTATTTCTCGGTCCATGACTTCTCTGACCGAGAAAAGATTATTTTTGCACTCCTCAAAGCTGCCCCCCATGTCAAAGACTGGTGGGAAACCTACCGTGAGCAAGAGGGCGAAGGGGAACCCTCTCTTTTCTCGGCCACACCCACTTGGAATTCGTTCCGAGACGACATCAAGGAACAATATTACCCTGTGGGGAGCTATGAGGACAAATACATCCAATGGACCACGCTGCGGCAACAAAAGGATCAAGATGTGCACGAACTGACGAATCTGTTCCATACCCTACGCACAAAGTTGGGTATTAAAGATTCAGAGAGACATTTGGTGCTCAAGTACCGCGGCTGTCTGCGCAAACACATTCAGGAGGAAATGGAGTTCCTCGACATTACATCGCTTGGCACGGCATATCGCTATGCCGCCAAGATCGAGCAGAAATTTAAGCAAAAGAAGCGAGACTTTGGATCTGCGAATCCGAAAGGTGCCCCCGAACCAAAGAACAAGGGGCAAGGCCAAAGCAATGCGACTCAGAACAATACCACAAATCCAAAGAAGGACACTGGGAAGTGGTGTGAATTTCATAACAGCCCCACTCACAGCACAAACGAGTGTCGGGCCAAACAATCTTTGGTGGCTGAACTAAAGGCACCCGAATCAGATGCATTTTCTGATCCTGAGTTAGAACCAGACAAAGGTAATGACAAAGGGAAGCGGATCATTGATGCGGATCCCAGTGCCATTGTTGCCACCACCAAGATCCAGAAGGAGGGTCCAGAGGATCCAGAGGAGGGGGAGCGCCTCTTCCAGTCGCAGATGTGGGTGAAGGGTTCTCCGCTGCGGTTTCTCGTCGATAGCGGAAGCCAAAAGAACCTCATTTCAGTAGACGTCGTGAAGCGGCTCGGCCTACCAACCATAGCACACCCGCAACCGTATACCATTGGGTGGCTCCACCCAGGGAGAGATCTCCGCATCCGCCAGCAGTGCCGACTTCCATACGGTATCAAGCCATTCACGGATGAGGTATTGTGTGATGTTGCTCCTCTTGATGTAGCTGATGTATTATTGGGCCAACCATACTTATGGAGACGACATGCTTTGTATGAGTCTAGGCCTCGTGCTGTTATTATTACTTTGGGAAATAACTTGTACAGGATACCGGAGGTAGTACCGCCTCCTGCCATCTCTTTGACTACTGCAAAACAACGTAGTAAGATTGTTTCCCAGACCAGGAAATTCATTTTCCTTACGACTCGCTCACAGGGAAAGAAGAATGTTGTGACCACAACCTCGAAACAGGGCTCCCTTTCACGGCTGCAGCAGATGGACAAAGTCATGGAGGAATACGATGACAATTTCTCCTCACTCATAGAGGTTCCTCTACACTGTCAGGACAAGCACTCCATTGATCCGACTCCCAATGCACCACCACCTGATGTTTCCATACATCCTGCAACTACACATACAGAATCCAAACATGTATTGTATGAGGCTGATAAAGAAACCAAATTTACTAAACGCATCCAGCATGTCCACCCGCAGGTCCATGGCATCTTCAACACATCTAATACTCAGTTCAATAGAATTTTCCTCATCTCATGGAGGATCTCAACGCAATGGGGACCATTGCTTCCTAAGGAGGGAGGAATGATCCAGGTGGATATCGGTGGCCACCCACCTATTCCATTTGGACCGGCACCATCAATTCTTGCAGATTTTCACATTCAGCACAACTTACTATTTTTAGCAGGTTTTCGGGTCCTCCACTCTCGGAGCCGTTTTGGGGGCTTAATGATCCGGGTGGATATTGGTGGCCACCCACCTATTCCACTTGGCCCCCCACCATTGTCTCTTTCAGTCTTTCAGTTTCGGCATAACTTACTATTTTTAGCAGTTTTTCGGGTCCTGAACTTCCGGAGCCGTTTTGAGGCCCTAAACGACGTTTTTTGGGTATGAAAGCGCCAGCGAATTTTCTAATAAAATTCGTCCCGACAGCTGTAGTCCTCGGATAGATCTTTCTAACGAGCTATTGAACGCGTCAAACGGAGATCGGGTGCCAAAGTTATGCCCCCGGGAAGTTGCCTTTGGGAAGTTGAACCACCAATTTACCCAAACGGCGCCCACGGTTTTGGCACTCATCTCCTACGGTTAGGTTTTGGACGTTTTTTCTAACGAGCTATTGAACGCATCAAACGGAGATCGGGTGCCAAAGTTATGCCCCCGGGAAGTTGAACCACCAATTTACCCAAACGGGCGCCCACAGTTTTGGCGCCTCATCTCCTACGGTTAGGTTTTGGACGTTTCAAATTCTACATTGTTTCTCAACAATAAATAGGCCCTCGAGCCTCATTGTAACACAGTTCAGAGGTCTGTAGCCACCACATCTCTTCTCAGAGATTCGCTACCAGCACCCTAGCTATTTTATTTCCATTATATCTGTAAGCATCTTTCTGTTATTTGATATTAATGAAATGAAGTGTTATTTCCGCTGCATCTCTATATTTATGGTTATGTGTTTATTCTGTTGCGTTCCTGCATAAAATCTGGATCAGTTCTAGGACTATTGTTTTTGTGTTATTTTTTATCATACCAAGCCTAGATGGGCATACTAATGGGACTTACAACTGATGAGTGGCTGGTTTCCCTAGAGACAATCACTCTTCAACTTAATGCATGTAATTTAATTTTTGTTTATAATGTGAATACATAACACTTTTTAGTTTAAAAAAATTAAGAAGAAATTGTGGTGCAAGAAAGAATTAGGAAATTCAAACACTACAAGGAGGTGATCAACCCTAATTTATAAGATCAAAATTATCTCTCTTTTAACTAGCTTAAACAAGAAAATCAACCTTGCTAAAGAAAGAACAAACTTTAAATAGCTCCATAGTGAAAGAAGGAATTTGACAATTCCTAGAAGTCCATGGGTAGAAAGAATTTGGTGTCTTTGTAATGATAAGAAATCTCAATATGAAAACATTTTTTTCTTAAAATGTCTCATATCCTATTAGAATATTTACTACAATATTCACCTTCGAAACATTTAACTCATTAAAATTATAGAGTTCTAGAAATTATTTTCTTTAAGTTTTGTCAAAGAGAAATGAAATTTTAAAACAAACCATATAAATTTATTTTTATTATTAACTAGCCCTCGATGGGGGTGTTAATGTAGAAAAGATGGGGCTTGGGTTATTGTGCCCACCACCCTCGGGCATTCACACTCCCATTTAATGCGGGAGGTATGCAACATTTCATTCACATGCACGAGCATGCAGTTAAAACTAAGGAGCGAGCATCAAGCTATGGCGTGTAGTGTTGAGGAGATTGTGAAAGCCAAGGTTTATTCCTCAACCTCGGGGGGAATATTGTTTGAGGAAGGGATTGAGGGAGCCCTCCTAGCATAGATTTCTCTGGAGTTTTGTCTGAGGAGGAGTGAGGAGCTGGGGTTAGCCTCTTGTTGGTTCGTGAAGGTGGTGCTCTACGCTCATGTAGTTTGCTGGTTGACAAGGTGTCTGGCTCATCTCTGCGAGCTGGTGAATTGAACTTGTAAGTTATTTATTCTATTTTTTCCTTCTATCAAGTTGGGTTTGTTGTTTATCTTGAATTCTCGGTGAGTTGGTTTTCAAGGGTGCATCCTTTTCAACCCTATATTGTCGAGAGTCTTAGGATTATGAGTCTTCTTCTTTCTTGGTCTTGGGTCTGAGAGTTTGTGAGTCTGTATTCTTTATGTCGCATCATTGGTATTCATAGTTTTATGTGTAGGCAAGTTTTGTTGAGGGTCGCACTATATTCCTGTGGTGCCAGGCTTGGGAAAAGGGATTGTGTCGTGGTCCTCTGGTTTCTAGATTGCTACTAGTCTTGTGTCATGGTGTGGCATTGTCTTTGTCAAGTGGTTAAAGAATTAAATCTTGTTGTGGAGTTCGTGTCACCCCCTACTTGCTAAGGTTGTTTTCTTTCCAAATTTAGTCATTTTGTCTTGGGCTATTATGATGATTTAGTATGTCAGTGTCCTGATCTTGTCGATAGGGAAAGAGTCTGCTCTATTTTTCCTTTTGGAGGTAGGGGTAATCCCCATTATGATTCAAGTCAACCCCTTGACGAATTTGAATGCCTTCAAGGCATCGTTAGAGAATAAAAGGGGTGGAGGGAGTGTTTCTCAGCCTGGTCAGAGGGGCATGAGGTTGTTTGTACATGAGTCAGGGGCATCCTATTTCAACGTTGTTCCGCTTGAAGTGTGTGTGGAGATAAGAGAATTAGAGTCAAAGGTGGGAGAAGAAAGGAATTCATTGTTTGATTCAAAATTTCTCAAGGACTTGGGTGGGTGGGTTCCATATCCTGGACACTTAGGAGGCAGAAAGAAACAATTCCTGAACTCAATGGCCCTTCATTGGCAAATGAAGAGACTGTTGGGCTTAGTTCTTAGAGACAAACAAGATGAAAAGTACAACATTTTTGCATCCCTCGAAGATGTTAAGAGGATGTTGAGGAATTTTTGCTTCTGTGTTGATGGAATTGATGTCCGCCTAAGGCATGTTGAGAGCCACGTCCCCTGTGAATTAGAAGGATGTGACCTTGCTGAATCATCTAGTTTAAGTGCTCGGGTCCTGACTAATGTATCCTCATCAGATGGAGACTAGTGAAATAGGGAAAGAGGAGGATGGTTTTAGTCGACTCCCTCGATGTCAGACTTCTTGTTCTAGTTTGGCCCTATGTGGGCACTACTCTATTGGGATTACGAGGATGTATGGTGTCGCGTCCCAATTTTGATGGTGGTAGTGTTTTCCCCCAGCTTGTGAAGTTTACAGTTTTGATGGGTTCAGTGTGTTCCATTGCCTTTTGCAACATTAGCTTTTTGGAGTTGGCAGAGGTCACTCGTTAGTGGGTCTTTGGAATGTAATGCCTCTTAGGTCTCTAGTGATGTCTAATTGGAAAGTCTGGAAGCCCAAATAGTCAATTTTTTTATAAATCTCAATATGCTTGTAGCTAGATTTAGTTGGGTATATATAACAGAGATAGAATTCTTTAACTAGAATTCACTTATTTTTATGATTAATACAAAATTTTGAAATATATATATATATATATATTATTAACTATTATCGTAGCGAAATTTTCCTAAATAATTTTAAATAATTTTTATTTTTTAATATATTTTATCTTTTTAAAATTTGAGTTGCTATCATATCACACTTATAATGATTAAAAATAAATTCTCTCCCGCCTCTTTTATTATAAAAATAAGATTTTATGTGTGTTAAGTGTAAAATATAATAGGGTCAATTCATTGAGAAAATCATTTTTATTTTTTATTTTTTATAAATTAGATGTATGTGATTTTGAATGAACAAACTTGTGTTAATAATATATTTTATCATCAATTATTTTAGACGTCATAGGTTATATTATAAATGAGGTCATAAACTATATTACTAATATGTTAAATGGTATAAAAATGATAAATATTATTTTTATTGAAAATAAATTATTTAAACTAGGGTAAATAAACATTTTACAATTTTTATGTTTTAAATATTTTATTTATTTTCTAAATTTTTATTTAGTTATAGTTTTAATGATGATGGTGGTGGTGGTTATTGTCTGTTGAGACCAATGTAGTTTATCAAACCTTAAGAAAGGAGAAAAAATCTAAGTTTGATTCTTCAAAATCTTGTTTTTATGGTCAAATAAAAGGGAAATAAGTGCTCCAAGATCGCTATAGGTGGGTTGGCTTAATAGGTCAAGAAGACTGGAAGTGTGGGGGATGATAGGGAATTGAGAGTGAATGTGAGTAAGAGTAGGGCAATCTAAAAGGAAGTGTTTTTCATCTTCCACCTACTTAGAATCGCAAATCTAACATATTCTATCATTCCAAGGGGTCTTGGGAATAGACCACCGCGTGGTCTCACTCTGAAGCTCGTGGGAATTAGTTCTTATCTTAGCAATGTTCATTTTTTTCTTATTGCTAGACAACACAAAGAGATAATACTGATTATCAAGGGTGTGGTTGATCACTTCCTTATAGTATCTTAGCTTCCTTTTACCCTCCAACTCCTGATCCTCCCACAACTTGTCTTTAAACTTGGAGGTAATAGTATTTTTTATATTATCTTTGTTTTCCATACTGAGCTCCTCCTTATTTCCCCAATGGTTGAGCCAAGACTGGGCATCCTTATCCACCTTAGGCAAAGGTGAGGGTTTTGACTATAGTTAGAAGCAATTTTAGGGAGTCTTTTTATTCCATGTTTTCAAGCTTCTTCTTATTCATCAGATAACTAAACATAGTTGTACTTTTAATGGGGGACAAACCAAATTTGATAAATTTAAAATGAATTTTTGATTGTATATGTGGATTCAACATCCTGAAAAACCCCTTGACACTAAAATTGTAGAAAGTTCATAACTTAAATTTGTGATTCCAACAAATTCTTACTATCTAAACAAATTACACCAAAACACTCTTTCAAAATATTTAATAAATAAATTTTGATATTTAATATTACTAAATATATATATATAAATTTTAATTTATATTGAAAATTTGAAATTGAATGCTTCTCTCATTTTTTATTTTTTTTCCATTTTTTTCCAAGGATTGAATGCTTCTCTCATATTTAATATCCTTTTATTTATTTAAATAATAGATTAACAAAGCATAGTAGTTCCGATATTTCTAAGTATAAAATGAAATAGAATTCTTATCAAAATCCAAAATATTTATTTAAATTTCATAATAAAACAAAAACCGCAAAAGTACAAGAATATCTAAACAAACGGAAGAAATTTGGAAAAGATGTCCAAAATGATAAATAGTGGGTATGATTTTGTTGCTTGTTTTGTTTCCTTCTGGGTAGACATGGTCATTGAAGTGATAGTACGGGATCCTCTCAAAGCAAACCCCCCATTGACTTTTACTATTAAAGCTTCGCGTGCGTGTCAATCTAAAATTTTGCCACTTTTGAGGTTTTAGTCACGTCACACATTTTATAAAATATATTTTATTTGTTTGATGCGATAAGATTCATATATTTTATTTATTTATATAATATTTAATTTAAATTTACTTTTGTGTACATTTTCGGTGGCTCACTTAACTTTGTTATTTATAAAAAAAAACAGATATTGACTTTATCGAGAATAACATTCCATAGAACAAATATACTACGGAGTCCAACATTACTCTTAGAGAAATTCAATTTATTCTCATTGGGCTTCACACATTAAGAGGAGGTTTAGCACAAACAAACACAAACGAGGTAATTTAGTCATAAGTTTCTATGTAAAGGTGTGTGAAAAATTAGGTGTTTTAATTAATTTTTAAGTTTCGTGCATAACCAAATTTATTTCATAGGATTCTCGAACGAAGATGGAGGTGCTTCAGGGAGCTTTCCAAAAAGTACAAGGACAAAATTGCCATGGAAGAAAAATGAGAATATGATTTTTTTTAATCGGAAAAAGTAAAAATAAATTATATATATATATGTTAATTTGTTTATTATATTTGTTTATTTTTTATCATTTTGAAGTACATTTTTCAGCCACAGACGACTTGAATTTTGGATTTTTTCACCCACAGAGGACTTGAATTTTGGATTTTCCCGAGATCAGCCTCTTCGCTAACTTGAACATCAATGATCACCAACTGGAATGCCTCTCCTGGGCAATAAATAAATATAATTATAACTTAAAGAATATAAAGAGAGTTTCAACCACAATTTAATTTAATTGGGATAAAAAGAATGTGAGTGTAAACTTTCAAATTTATTTGTTATCGTAAATAAATAATATTAATTTAAAGATATAAATAATAAATTTTGATATTTATAATTTGATTATTTAATAAATATATTGTTTAAAAGTATAAAGACTATGTTTTTTTGGTAAGTTAGGAAGTTTTATTCATATTCAACATAAAAAACGTAGTTTACATCATAAGCTTGGTGAGGCCGAGAGGATGTTGAAGGTTTAGTTGACTGCAGCACTTTGTGTCTTGCCCTCTGGGAAAGGAAATACAGGGAGAGGTACAAAGGGGAGAGTGCGACTGACAAAAAACATGAAATGATAATACATTGCAGAATTGGAAAAAAGGCCTTAAGGCCTCAAACAGAGAGTCAAGAAGAGGGCAAACCCGAGACGCAGTAGAATTAGAGGCCTGGAGAGTGATGTGCCTCAACGTCGTCATTCAAAAAATCATCCACACTGATGGGCCTGTCTGGAGTCCCCTCATCGGAGCAAAAGATCTGGCGTCGGCTTGGAGAGTGTCCTACACCTGGGCGATCCAACCTGGAGGGGCGTTGAGCAGTGGGGGCACCCTCTTCTTCCTTGGGGCGCTAGTGGTGGTGGCGCGAAGCAGAACGACTCTTCAAGATAGCATAGTGCGGGGAGCTCTTGTCAATGAAGCGCATGTGATGCACTTCGCTCACACACATGACAAATTTCTTTGTTAAGGAGTCAATTTTGCATTCCAGAACTTTGTTGTTGTCATTCTGGTCCTAGAGGGCGATGGGAAGGATAGTTTTAGTGTGCCAATGTAAATCGATGGCTCCGCTTTATAAGTTCTCCCGCGGTCTGGTTAGACCAGGATCTGGAATCCAACTAAGCGAAGCATCAACAGCCTCAGACGACGTTTCTCTTCAAACGATGTGGGCTATGTTCTCCAGGTCAACGATGTGCCTCTGCATATCCTGGCTGGTGGTGGCCACATAGGTGCTAGCTAAGTTTCTGGCCGCGGTTTCGGCGCGGGTGTTGTGTAGGTAAATCCCCTCTGCGAACAAAGGCGATCCCTCTAGCCCTAGGGTGGGTCTAGCAGCAAGAGGACATGCTAATGCGTCGATTCCTAGTTAATGAATGAAACTGAGTTGGGATATATATCCTACCTTTGTTCCAACGCAGCTGTTGTAGCTGTGGTAGTAGTCTCCTGATCTTCGTCCCAGCACGTCGTGGTCCTTCAGCAATGGTACTCAAGTGTCTGCACAAGGATCAGAGAACGAAAGCAACATACGAAACAATATTTGCATTCATAACTATCTAATTGGTCAAGGATAATTAAACGTATTGCGCAAGATCAATCACATCAACACAAGATGGGAACCAAAGCATCAGTCATGTATTAATTAAGAGAAAGAAATAGATTACAACCAAATGAGCCTTGACGTCGCAGCCTCCTTCAACGGGTCCAGTCGAAATGCATCTCAAGCATTCATCGGGGAATTTGGACTTGGTGAGGCAATCAGCCTAGACTCTCTCTCGACAAGGGGTCTCTCTTGTTCTATCTTACACCAGCTATATCAGACTATTTCAGCTATTCTCCAAAATGTTCAACTATCCAAACCATTTAGCTAGCTGCATCTATGTGAGAGAGATGTATTTATAGAAGGAGAGGAGGAGGTTGGGATCCCTCATATGGTGGAAGGGAGGCCTTATCCTTTGGGAGGTTGCCCCAAATGTAGGAAACAAGAAGCCAAAGGAAGGTGCTCGACGTTATTCAGTCAAACAACCCATGCTGACTTGCTCACGAAGTGGTTGGAAATGGAAAATTCGCTTCTATATTTTAAAAACTTTCCAAAAACAGCTCGGCGCGGGCAGTCCAATGAGACAAAGTGCCAATGGACGTGGGGCCTAGTGCTAATTTCCCTTATTGGCGCGAGGCCATAACTGCCTGCTAGTGCCAACCCAAAATCATGTATTTTTTATGGTTTGTTCCAGGAATAGTCAACAGAGGAAATGTTCTCCTCATGGCAAGGGATGCAATGACGCTTTTTGCAAGGAATGACACTACATATAAGTCATAGAAATGGTCCTCCAATGTGCGGGATGGGGATTGTAGGGATGGTGACAAATTGTTGTGTAACAGATGCCCCCTAAAGCATGAGGTCCGAGAGAAAGAGAGGAGTGAAATGCTTTACGAGAACGCGTTCAAACCAAACACCGTTGTCGGAAAACCTGCAAGTACAAATACAACTGATATCTCTGATACATGAACATGTGGCATAGGCACAACCATCCATAATAGAGTACATATAAACTGAGATCCGAGGTATGGACGCAGCCATCCAACAGTAAGGATCAACAAATAGACTCAGGTATGGTCGCAGTCATCCAATCAAAAGAGTCATGCAAATAGTCATGATAAACCAAAATATCCCACAGCCTAGATCTTATCAGACAAAACCCAAGGTCTTGCGCTCCATCTCGACCCAAACAAGTACAAATTCAAGCCTGCAAATATGGGAGCTGAAGTCGAACATGCAAGAAAGTCACTTGATTACCAACCAATGATGAAAGTTGTTAACAGGTGTTGTGGATGATTTTGTCACCCCCCTAGAGACAGTCTAGAGTTGCCATAGACCAGTGCCTAGGACATCTTAATATAGCAAGGAGCCCTTTATAGTTTGGGTTGTCAATCCAAGAACTCACTTACTATCTCTTGTTTTGAACAAGGAAATTAGTTTTGAATGGGACCAATCTCTCTCAGAAACTAGTACAAAGATGAGAACAGTGTAGGGACATCAAGTAAAACTCCAATACAAAGATATCAGACAGTTAAGAGACCGCTTACTGTAAAGAGGGCCAGTTCAGATAATATATCACAGAAATCAAATATCAAGAAGTGAGTGCAGTGAGGAAACATAAAGAAGATATTAGCTGACATGAGATTGATACCCAGATACACAACAGAACCATATAAGGGCATACCAATTTATTAATCCTTACATGACAATGGCGTTTTAAAAGCACCCCCCTCAAGCAACTAATATAGCAGAAAATATGGATGAAGTGAACATGAAATAGTATACCATGACTAGGCCTATTTAAAGCGCTTGACTAATTCCAAAAAGGGCATCAACAAGGATGAATCCTTACTGCAAACTAGTGAGCCACTCGCATTCTAGAACATGATACAAGAAGATAAATAGCATGAAAGAGATATTGTATTAACACATAAGAGAAATTACATACTGTGAGATACCAGAGACCAGAATCCTCATTACAGTTATAACCCCTCCTCACTGAGACCCTACGGGCTCCGAACCTTCATACAGAAGTATTACAAAATGTATACAAAAGCCTTCTCGCTGCACAGTCTGCTGATAGAAATCTGGAACCCTTACAATGTCTTCTCTCTAGGCTTTTATAGAGGAGATGGAGAATTCTAGAGGAGGAGGTAGATGAAGCACAATTAATGACTCAATTTGAATAAAATGGCAGAAAGAATTCGCGCCCACACTATGAATGACTAACTATAAATAAATGTACTTTGCAATCTGTCTATGGAAATAAATGCTGGGAGATAAAAATCTCCTTATATACAAGACACAAATAATAAAATATATACAATGTGTTGCCCGCAGCTGAGGGGAAATCTGCTGCCGTAAGAGACCTGAGATAGTCTGCAATTCTGTACTGTACTCTCGCCCCCTGATTTTGGATTCGAATCCTGGATTTTTAATGTGGGGCGAATTTCTCTGGAGGGTTCTGTAGGTCCATATCTTTGCCTTCTTTAATGGCGGTCATTTCTTGCACCTACCCTCGACTTCCTCTTTAAATTTTGCCAGCAATATATCATCCTTTGAAATGCTCTTAATCTCTGCTACGGAAACCATGAATTAAAAACACCCTTTCTATTACTTTTAAAACCTGAAAAACCCACAAAATATTAGAGAAAACTGACACGGATGGAGGCAGGGACGATGGATGCATGGTCGACCGGGAGAAATATGCAGGGTGGGGGAGGAAAAACAATGGAGGTTTTGACAAATAGATGAGGCACGGGTCTTTTTACGTGACGCAGTCTGGACGGAAAGAATAACGATAAATACGACTACAAACACATAAACCCACACAGACATATATATATATATATATATGACGGGGGAAGTTATTTGGGAAGCGCGGGGGCAAAACATGTGGACGTACGGGGGAGCAGGTGGAAGGGCGACTTGGCGGAGTCAACGGGTGGGAGGACTGAACTCTGGACCGTTGGATGGCAAACACGGATCAACGGTTGGGAAGTGATGAGGGCAGCACGATGGTGGGCCATAGGACGTGGCGGACGTATGTTAACGAGCAAGCAGTTCTGGTACACCTCCTCCGTTGGATGGAGATCGGGAGATCCAACGGTTCACATGAATTCCGCTGCCCGGCGAGTGTATACGCTTTAACGCGCGGGGAGGTGGTTTCTCGGACCCGTACAAAAGACGCGCGGCGTTTATTCTATGGCATCGCTGCTCTCATGCTGAATACCACCTGCCCGGTGGGAGCGGTGCGGGATAATACCGCTGGTTTTTCTGCATGCGGGGCCCTCCTCATAAAACAAATGCCGCTCCGTTGATTGGACTTCGATCGGACGGCCACCATTCTCTCCGAAATATGAAATGATAAGCCCCTTTTCCTTTTGACTTATGGTTTCGGGCTCGGGTCATATGGTGATGACAGGAAAAGAGCTAAGGCCCTGGGGCTCCGGCCTGACATAATTTAAATTGTGGGTTTTTAACCATTGCAAAGCGGATTTTCGGGCAGGGACAATAATAGCAAACAGGAGCATGGAGCTTTGACCACGACGGAGATGTGAAAGAGAATTGAAAAAGGTGGCGGACCAGAAATTTGCCTGCGGGAGTAAAAATGTACAACATCGGCTCCATCTGGGGATGGCATGGTCGTCCTCGGACATGTCGAGAACACGCAGACCACTGAAAATTTTGCTCCGTTCTTCAATTTCTTCTGCGCTTCCGTCTCAGGTAATTGTCAGCATTCTTTTCTTTATAAAAATAAAAATAAAAACAACTTATATACAGTATATACAATCAGGCATTCCCAGCCTAGGTCAGAATTGGAAATATGGCTTGAGGAATTGGCCATTCACAGGTGCATCCAACAAATCACCCTGTAGATTCTCTAAGGAAAAGGTGTTGTTTCTTCCAAGCTTCACTATCTTGAATGACCCAAACCACAATGGGTCGAATTTAGCATGCTTGCCCTTTTTCTGCTCTGCGAACATCCCATCTGAGGACCAGGTCTCCAACTTGAAATTTTCTATCCTTGGCGTGCTGATCAAAGACATTCTTCATTTTCTCATGATATTCTATCAATCTCTGATCTACCTGGTTCCGTGTTTCCTCCAATTCTACCAGCTGATTAATTCTTCTGATCATGTCATCTGGTTCTTCCTGATTCTCCTGCATAAAGCGCGCCACTGGCAATGCCAATTGCAAAGGAAACACTGCAGCCCGCCCATACACCAGCTCATAGGGTGACTTCCCTGTTGCTCTTTTGCTGGTTATCCTATTTGACCATAGAGCAAACTTTAATTGAGAGTCCCAGTTCTTCTGATTTTCACTTATTGTTTTCTTCAGGGCTCTCACCAGGGTTTTATTAGATGACTTTGCTAGACCATTTCCCTGTGGATAATATGCTATAGAATGAGTCAGGATGATGTCATACCTTTGGCAAAAATTTACAAACCTTGCAGACTTGAAAGCCTGTGCATTGTCAGTTACAATTCTTGCGGGACAGCCAAACCTGTATATGATATTGTCCTCTATAAACCCCATTATCACAACATCTGTAGCTTTTCTTGTAGGTATTGCTTCCACCCATTTTGTAAAATAATCTGTGGCTGTTAATATCCATTTATGTTGGCCACTTGATGGGGGATGTATCTCTCCTATAAAATCCAATCCCCACTTTTGAAATGGTTCATTTACATGAATGGGAATCAAGGGCAAAGATGCTAATTTCTGTCTTTCTGCAAATCTTTGGCACTTGTCACATGCTCTGACCCAAGCAAAAGTATATGAATACAATTTTGGCCAGTAAAAACCAGCCCTTAAGATTTTATGTGTTGTGGCCCTCCAGCTGTAATGTCCTCCACATATCCCCTCATGAAATTCTGTCATTATATTCTGCACTTCATTTTCTGTGAGGCATAACAATAATATACCTAGAGGGTCTCTCCAATAGAGCTGTCCATTGGCAATTATATATTTCTGAGATTTCATTCTCACAGCTCTGTATTTTGTCTTATCACAACTCGGGGGACAGCTAAGTGTTAAAAGATATTCAACAATTTCTTTGTACCAAGGACTAGTTAGATATTTCACATGTACCTTCTGAGTGGCCATCTCCAGTCCTTGCTGCTCTTCTTCTTTTTCTGATTCTTCATTTGCTAACATAGATAGATTAATGCCCAAAGCTTGATGATTTGATTCAGATAAGATCTTGGCAAGTCCCTGTCCTTTAATCAACTTAGTAGGCCTTATATCCAAATCATACTCCTGAATTTTTGCAATCCATCTTCCTCTTCTACCTTCGCTATCTCCCTGAACCAGAATGTCTTTGACAGCTGCTGTGGGAACATATGCAGTAATGTGAGATTGCAAAATATATACTCTAAAAGCTTTAAGGGACTTTACCAGGGCATATGCCTGCTTCTCCAATATATTATATTTCAATTCAGCATCATAATGTACTTGACTGAAGAAAGCTATGGGCTATTCGTATCCCTCTTCATTTTTCTGTAATAATACTCCAGCAATTGTGTGAGGTGAAGCAAATGAAAAGACCATGAATGGCTTTTTGTAATCTGGTCCAGCTAGTACAGGAGCTTCAGCAAATGCCTGTTTTATTCTTGTGAATGCATCTCTAGACTCCTGGGACCATTTTACTTCATTCTCCTTCTTCAACATGTTGGTTATATGCCTAACTATCTCTGCATAGTTAGGAATAAACCTTCTCAAAAAATTGATTCTGCCTAAAAACACTTGTACTTCCTTCTTATTCCTGGGCAGAGGAATGCTGTTTATTACTTCAACTCTCTTAGGGTCAATTTTCACACCATCTTTAGTTACAATGTGTCCTAAGAGTTTTCCCTCATCTAATGCAAATAAAGACTTTTGAGGATTGAGAGAAAGGCCGTACCTTATGCATTTTTCAAAGGTTCTTCTTAAATGCTCAATATGCTCATCATCATTCTTTGAGAATACTGTGATGTCATCGAGATATACCACCAGAAACTTGTCCTGCTCTCCAACAAAGGCTATGTCCATTGCCCTCTGAAAAGTAGCTCCTGCATTAATTAATCCGAATGGCATCCTGGCATACATAAAGGTTCCCCATGGTGTAGTAAATGCAGTCTTCTTCTGGTCTTCTGGGAATACAACTACCTGATTATAACCAGAAAAACCATCCATCATTGACATTCTGGATGCTCCCACTACTTTCTGCAGGATGTGGTCCATTTTAGGCAGTGGATAATTATCCTTGAGAGATGCTCTGTTTAAATTCCTGAAATCCACACATAGCCTTATTTCTCCATTCTTCTTTCTGACAGGGACAAGGTTCGCTATCCATTCTGAGTATCTTAATGGCACAATTATCTTGGCCTTCAATAGCTTCTTGACTTCTTTTTCAATGGAGGGAAGCAGCAGAGGATTGATCTGTCTGAGCTTCTGCTTATAAGGCTTTGCATCTTCCCTCAGTGGAATCTTATGCTGCATTATATTTACATCAAAAGTTTTTAGGTCCTGATAGGACCAAGAAAAAACATCTTTATAAGATTGAAATAACTTCAAATATTTTTCTTTATAATCTTCTGGGACTCTCTTAGATAATTTTACGATTTTGGGATCTGTATAAGTACCCAGATTCAAATCTCCCACTTGATCTTCTTCTGTCGCCTTGTTTAGCTGCATTGGAATATCATCTTTATTAAATAATATTTCTAGGGGCACCAGCCCTCTGGGTATAACATTTCCTTTCAGCTGCAGCACTTTATTTCCTGCTATCTTTTCTTCCCATTTATTTTCTGCAACATTTTCACCTTCTTCCTCCTCATTATCATCAATTTCCATATTTGTGAATTCTCCCACTGTCTCCATGAATCTCTTCATCTGTTCGTCATCTTCGAATACCTGCCAATGCTTTACATTATCTGGGATAGATGGTCTGTACCGTACCTCCACTTCATATCTTAAAAGTGGGTTCTGAGGAGGACGGAATGTACTGGCAGCTACATCAAGAGAATCTGCTATTCTATTTTGCTCCCGGGGCATGAACTGTATATTAAATGCTGAGAAGAAATTTTCTATCATGTCCCATACTTCGTTTCTATATGCTCTGAGCCGAGGATGCTTAGTTTGGCATTGATTTTTGATCTGCCTCACTACTAGCTCAGAATCCCCCAAGACTTTTAAACATTGGATGCCCATGTTTCTAGCTGTTTGCAGTCCCAATAATAGTGCTTCATATTCAGCTACGTTGTTTGTAGCTTCGTATTCTAGTTTGAAGGACAGTGGCACCCATTTTCCTGTAGGAGAAATCAACAATACCCCAGCTCCATTACCTTCCCTTGAGTTTGCCCCATCAAAATGCAAAGTCCAAATTTCTGATTCCTGATCTCCTTTAGGCTGCTCAACTTGAATTTGACCAAAAAGGGGCTCATGAGCAAAATTTTGATTTTCTTCTAACATCAAACAGGAAAAGTCTCCCTCTTTGTTATAAACTAGAGAGTTCTCTGAGCAGTCAGCCTTGGTTACCATTTTAACAAATCTAGTCTCCCTGTATAACCTCCTTTCTTGACCCCCAAAGACTGGGACAGTAGCATATGTTAAATCCAATTTAATTGATCCCCCAATCTTGGTACCCCAGGACCTTGACAACAGCATGCCAAAGCGGGCTGGGATATCAGCGACCACAATGTCCATGACCACACTCTTTGCTGGAATTTGGGCCAAATTGACCACTAAATCTTTTATCATTCCCAAGCACTTAACTCTTTTAGAGTCAAATGAGTATAAATCTTTATATGGCCTGGTTATTTGCAGTCCTAGTTGCTCCATGACAGACAGAGGCATAAGATTATGGGAAGCCCCAGAATCTAACATACAGTTATGTAGCAGCAGGTCATGAATGACTAGAGACACATAAAAGGGAGGAGTAGAAGAATCTATCTTCTCGACATGTGGACCAAAGACTACCATGGGTCTTTCTTCTTGAAGATTTAAACTATCGGGTGTAATTGGTGTTTCAGGAGGAAGTATAAAAGAGGTAACTTGAGACTGATATACAGGCTGTTTTAATAATTCAGTCAGTGGGACAGGAATCTTAATTTTCTCGAGTTCTTTTTGCAAATTGAAAGCAGATGGGGGCTTTTCTATCACAATTTCTTTTGACTCCTTATTTTCAACTGAAGACTTGACTCCTTTTGACACTGACTCAACATTAAGAGGACTGACCATTTTTGAAGAAGAGGGAATCTGAATATTAGACTGTAAGGGAACACTTAGAGGGTTCTTACCTTTTTCGATACTTTTCTTTGTGGCTGATTCCTTCTGGGCAGATGCTTCTTCTTGAGGTGGTTCTTCTTCCTACTCTTGAGTTCGGGTCCTCTTTCTTGAAGATCTAAGATCATATTTTACGTTGAATTGTGCTTCCATAAAATCAGCAAACTGCTTACAGTAATGGTCAATCTCTGCTTCTTCGTCTTCGTCTTGCAACGGGAAATCCATATCATCATTATTTGAAAAAGCCAGATTTGAATCTTCTAATCCATGAGCCGCATCCCCAGTGGAGTCTTCTGCTGGTCCTTCCAGGTATAAGGGATGAGGTACCTGGTCTTGTTGTTCTTTTGTCTCTCTCGGCAGTATCTGGAAAGGTGGTCTTCTATACTGGGGATTATATCCTCTGTTTGGAGCATTATAGAAATTCTTGGGAGCTGCATTTTTAGCTTCCAGTTCAAGCTTGACCATCTTCTTTATCATCTTACTTATTTCATCCAATTTCTCTGGATCTTTTTCTTGACTTGAAGCGGAAACCTCTTCTTTGCCTCTCCTCCTAATATCTTGTTCAGTTTTTCCCTTTAGTTTCCCGGTGGAGGCAAAGTTTGCTTCTAATTCCAGAGCATCTGATTGTGCATCATCTAAAGTGGCAGGTTTCCTTTCTCTCAGTGAGAAGCCAAAATCAGATTCAAAGGCTGCTATAAAAATTATCTTGGCAGCAGCTTCATGGGGCTTCATCTCAGGGGGCAGGCTCAGGTATAACTTATTGAATCTTTTAATAAAGTCTGAAACCCCTTCATTCTGTTTCTTCTTCATAGTATTAAATTCAGTGAGACATTGACCGTGATCTTTCTTTTCTCCCCACTTCCTGAGAAAAGTATTCTCCATAACATCCCAGGTGGTTATTGAACGGTTCCCCAATGTCTTAAACCATTTTCTGGCTTCACCCTCCAAATACTGCACAAATAATCTCAAGACCACATCCAGATGTTCAACATTTAAATTTTCTGCAAAAGAGCAGAAGGTCTCGAGATGTTTCTGAGCATCAACTTCATTTTCACCATTAAACCTTGGCAGAATCTTCAAGTAATCCTGTGGCATATCATTTAGCACTTGGGGTAAGGCCAGAGGAGCGTATTTGTTCAATAGAAAAGCAGGAACATTGGCCATTGGAGGAGGTGGGGGTGCACAACAATGTGAGATACAGATGACAGGAGAGGAGTAGGAGGAAGTGGAGTATGAATAACAATGGGAATATATTGCACAGAAGACTGAGGTGTAGATGGGAATAACTCACGGTTAATAGCAGTAACTTCTGTGACCTCTTTAATTTCTTCAGCCTCGAAAGCAGGATGAGTTTCTTCTTCAATCCGGGTACTTCCTCTACGTGGAGTTTCTGAGTAAAACTCGAGATTTTCCGTTCTGACTTCTTGAGAAGAAGAGGGCGGATAATCTTCAACTGAATATTCAGGATTTTCAACTCGAACTGACTTCCTCTCCTTCCAAGCTCTTTTATGAATAATCTTCTCTGGGTCAGACACGTATGGTGTTTTCTGCTGAGATGTATTTGACCTCAAATGTGGCTTTCGAGAAGCCAGGACTACCAATAAGATTTATCAAGTAAAGACTAGTGGAGTCGCCAAGGTGAGAGATATGCAACTCTTCAACTCTCTGTGCTCACCTGATTAGAGAGTGAAAACAATTTGTCGAGACCCAGGGAAACTGATATTCTTGAATTCGCTCCCTGGCAACGGCGCCAGAAAGATGTTGTGGATGATTTTGTCACCCCCCTAGAGACAGTCTAGAGTTGCCATAGACCAGTGCCTAGGACATCTTAATATAGCAAGGAGCCCTTTATAGTTTGGGTTGTCAGTCCAAGGACTCACTTACTATCTCTTGTTTTGAACAAGGAAATTAGTTTTGAATGGGACCAATCTCTCTCAGAAGCTGGTACAAAGACAAGAACAATGTAGGGACATCAAGTAAAACTCCAATACAAAGGCATCAGACAGTTAAGAGACCGCTTACTGTAAAGAGGGCCAGTTCAAATAATATATCACAGAAATCAAATATCAGATGATGAGTGCAGTGAGGAAACATAAAGAAGATATTAGCTGACATGAGATTGATACCCAGATACACAACAGAACCATATAAGGGCATACCAATTTATGAATCCTTACATGACAATGGCGTTTTAAAAGCACCCCCCTCAAGCAACTAATATAGCAGAAAATATGGATGAAGTGAACATGAAACAGTATACCATGACTAGGCCTATTTAAAGCGCTTGACTAATTCCAGAAAGGGCATCAACAAGGATGAATCCTGACTGCAAACTAGTGAGCCACTCACATTCTAGAACATGATACGAGAAGATAAATAGCATGAAAGAGATATTGTATTAACACATAAGAGAAATTACATACTGTGAGATACCAGAGACCAGAATCCTCATTACAGTTATAACCCCTCCTCACTGAGACCCTACGGGCTCCGAACCTTCATACAGAAGTATTACAAAATGTATACAAAAGCCTTCTCATTGCACAGTCTGCTGATAGAAATCTGGAACCCTTACAATGTCTTCTCTCTGGGCTTTTATAGAGGAGATGGAGAATTCTAGAGGAGGAGGTAGATGAAGCACAATTAATGACTCAATTTGAATAAAATGGCGGAAAGCATTCGCGCCCACACTATGAATGACTAACTATAAATAAATGTACTTTGCAATCTGTCTATGGAAATAAATGCTGGGAGATAAAAATCTCCTTATATACAAGACACAAATAATAAAATATATACAATGTGTTGCTCGCAGCTGAGGGGAAATTTGCTGCCGTAAGAGACCTGAGATAGTCTGCAATTCTATACTGTACTCTCGCCCCCTGATTTTGGATTCGAATCCTGGATTTTTAATGTGGGGCGAATTTCTTTGGAGGGTTCTGTGAATACGTTTCTTTGTCTTCTTTAATTGGCGATCATTTCTCGCACCTACCCTCAGCTTTTTCATTAAATTTCACCCACATAAAATCGTCTTTCATGGGCTCTAAATCTTTGCAATGGAGGCGGCGAATTAAAACGCCCTCCTGTTATATTGAAACCTGCAAAACCCACAAAATATTAGAGAAATCCGACACAGATGGAGGTGGGGACGATGGATGCATGGTCGACCAGGAGAAATATGCAGGGTGGCGGAGGAAAAACAATGGAGGTTTTGACAAATAGACGAAGCGCGGGTCTTTTTTATGTAACACATTCTGGGCAGAGAGAATGATGACCAATACGAATAAATACATAAACACACCCATATATATATATATATATATAACGGAGGGAAATATCTTGGACACACGGGGGCGAACACGTGGACATACGGAGGGAACAGGTGGAAGGGTGACGCGGCGGAGTCAACAGATGGGGGACTGAACTCTGGACCGTTGGATGGCAAACACGGATCAACGGTTGGGAAGTGATGAGGGCAGCACGATGGTGGGCCATAGGACGTGGTGGACGTATGTTAACGAGCGAGCAGTTCTGGTACACTTCCGCCGTTGGATGGAGATCGGGAGATCCAACGGTTCACATGAATTCCGCTGCCCGGCGAGTGTATACGCTTTAACGCGCGGGTAGGTGGTTTCTCGGACCCGTATAAAAGACGCGTGGCGTTTCTTCTATGGCATCGTTGCTCTCATGCTGAATACCGCCTGCCCGGTGGGAGCGGTGCGGGATAATACCGCCGGTTTTTCTGCATGCGGGGCCCTCCTCATAAAACAAATGCCGCTCCGTTGATTGGACTTCGATCGAACGGCCACCATTCTCTCCGAAATATGAAATGATAAGCCCCTTTTCCTTTTGACTTATGGTTTCGGGCTCGGGTCATATGGTGATGACAGGAAAAGAGCTAAGGCCCTGGGGCTCCGGCCCGACATAATTTAAATTGCGGGTTTTTAACCATTGCAAAGCGGATTTTCGGGCAGGGACAATAATAGCAAACAGGAGCATGGAGCTTTGACCACAGCGGAGATGTGAAAGAGAATTGAAAAAGGTGGCGGACCAGAAATTTGCCTGCAGGAGTAAAAATGTACAACAACAGGCACGAGAGAAACCACCAATAATGACAATCGCTCTCAAGGTACAACTAGTACAATCCACATAATGTGAACAGTGATCTGGCATTGAACACCCGCAAAATCACTCAATCGAAGGCCAATGATGAGGACTTGTCATCAAATGCGAAGAACTTGCCATTGAGGCATGCAAGCTCCAAGGTATTGGAAGGTAGTATCTAGATCAACTTCCTGGATTATGAGTTGAAGTCAACAGGAAGTGACCTACTCGAAGGTGGGCCATAATGTTTCCCACATCATCAACATGAGATATAGAAATATGATGATAGTGAATTAGGACCAAAAAAGAGGATCAGAGGGAGGTTGAAAACTGCAAATGGAAACTTATCTTGAACATATCAGTGACACGACGTCGGATTTGGCAGTATTTGACATCAAGGGATCTGAGGTCATGATGACATGGAAAAGAGAAGATGAGCAGTCAAAATAGATTACTTAAACCCATGGAGGAAAATATGACCAAATGAGATCTCCCCATCAAACATGAATGCAGATGAGTGTCATGTTCAAGAGCGACATACTGCTGACACAACTGAGAACTGGTTCCATTTTACCCCACCATTGCTGGTGAGTACCCCAATTATTTTTGGAAACAAGCTTGAAGGGGATAGCATATGCTTGTCATGTAAGTTTGTCCTTCGGACAAATCCATCCTAGTACATTTTACGAGCCCTAGGAAGGAGGAACTCGGTGACGTTATGGTGACGGTTTCCGATGTCATTTAAGTTTTAACGAGTCTGAAAAAGGAAGAACTCGGCATATTTTCATGTTTAGAGAGTTTGAAAAGAAGTAGAAAATAAAACTCCATCATGTCCTTTTTCGTAGGTAGTCTCACAGATCCGAAAAGGTAGAAAACTGTGTCTGAGAGAACCTCTTAGTCGCGATAGGCTAAGGTATTCCTTTTTCGTAAATAATCTTTCCCAACCTGAAAAAGGGGTAAACGTATACTGGGTAGATATCGTTTCGCAGCCATTTAACGAGTTCGAAACGACAAGAGTCTCGACAATCTTTTCAATTTTAGAGAGTCAGAAAAGAGTTGAAAGATGACTCCAATAGTGACTTTTTCAAGTTTTTACCGAGTCTGAAAAGGTATAAAATACAACTTGTTACTTCATCGTTGTCACGTTGAGGACCTGTCCCTGCACAAGAGATGCACGTAAAACCCATTTTTCAAAATAAAACAGCAATATAATCGAAAAATATGCTTTAAAACCTAATTAGGGTTTTGAAAAGTTATAAAATTCCAAATATGGTAAAAAATAAATTACTTTTCACTTTTACCTCTTGTGAGCAATTTGTTACCTTTTTTCACTGTGATTTTGCGGCGTTGACAGCGGGAAATCCAGAAGACCAATCATGAATCTGTCTATTCTAGGTAAGAACTCACATCCTTCCCTGCATTTTGATAATATTTTCATTACCTGCAACCCCATTTTTGTAGATCGATGGTGGGATTTTGCAAAATCTAGGGTGCGAAGGTCGGCGCGGGTATCAGGCACGGACTCGCGCCAACCAACCTAAAAATTGAACGGGGGCACGCCAATTGGCGCGACTGTTTCTAAAACATTCACGCCAACCGCGAAAACCATTTTTAGCATGTAAATTCAAACAAGCGAGCCCAAATTAACCATTCAAAAGCATTGGATTTAGCTAATGACAACCATATGGATGTTTTTGCAGGTGTGAAATGAAAAATGGTGATTAAATGGAAAGAACGAGAACACAGTGAAGAAGACGAGGAAGCCATGGGCAATGTGAGATGCATGGAAGCTCTCAGAGATCGTGGGCTCAAGAAATTCTTTATGAAACCATGTCTCAAAGCTCAATCGGAGTTGTTGCAGTACTTGATCAGTGTCTGGGACATTGATTAGGAAAAATTCATTATTCACGACTAGGACCTTGAGATTGAGGTCTCAAATATCTATTTCATAACCGGATTGTCGCGGAGGGGTGTAGTACCAATCCTGACCGATACTCGGCCCACTATGGAAAACATGGCTATGGTTATTGCAGAGTGTGTCGAGGAGCACGGAAAGGATCCAAGGGCAGGAAGGTGGATATCCAAACCATTCTCGATCTGGCACTCAGAGTAGTGTTACACACCATCACGTGAGCTGCAGGAGTTCAGGCTCCACATGAGGCCAAAAAAACATAATTACTTCTTGTAGTGGATTGCGTGGCACCGACACTCTACAACTGGGTAGAGGTAGTAACAATCAACATCAAACACTAGTTGACAAAATGCAAGAATGGTAAGCTGAAGCAGTTCGAGTACGGGTCCATATTGGTACCGTTCATCTTGGAACGATTACCAATCTTCCAGCGTCAGGAGGTAATAGTTTTGACACCACCAGCCCAGGAGCCACGGATGGCCCGTTGTGTGGCTTTGATGCCAAGGTCAGGGGGCGGTCAACAGATGTCCTGGAGACCAGAGTTATTTGAGTGGCTCCGCCGACAGTTGATTTTCGTGGAGGACTGGCCCTACTCTAGCATGGATTTCACCAGTGATGCAGATCTTCCACTCCCAAAAGGAGAGGATTGGGATGAAGTACTAGGTAAGACTCATTTTTTATTTTGATGAATATTATGATTTTTTTGTTGAGATTCAACAAGATGATGATCCTAGTGAAAATTAAGCACCTACACTAGGTGAGGCCCACAGGCTATTTTTACGTGTATGTCTATTTTTAGAATGGTGAGCATATTCTATTTATAGCAGGAGTCTATTTATAGATGGTTGAGAAAATTCTATTTATAGATGAGATTCTATTTATAGATGCATGGGTGAAATCTATTTAGAGATCGCATGTCTAAAAATAGATTGATGTCAATTATTATTAGCCCTTAATAATAATTAGACAATAAATACTAATCTATTCTCTTGAAGCATTTGATTTCAGTTAACTGATGTGGCAAACCAGTTCATTGAAGTAATTATGAGTTCTAAGGTTGGTTGGTGGGACATGCAAAGTGGAATTCATTGTAACTGAGTGATACAAAGTTGTAACAGATTTGGATGTGTAGTTATGTGAGTTGTTATTTAGTTTAATTCAGTTAAGTGAGTTAAACTCAGTTGTGCTAGTTGTAACAAAAGATACACCGGTGAGATATCAGTGAATTAATTATTTAATTAATTCACAAGCAGTGGTCTCACATGCAGCTGAAGAAATACTACTGTTAACTACATGCATGTCAGATCCAGTGCAGACCCAGTTGAGAGATAGGTTAAAGGGTTTGTTTGACTATCAGTTGTGACTATATTGGTGCATTCAATGCAAATACACACACATTGGAGATGCGAATGTGGATTGCGCAGTCAAGGCAAGGCAAGATCGATTTCATTCGGGGATCTTCATCAGCAGGGATTGCGCAGGGGAGGCAGGCTGTCTGGAGGCAGTAAATTGGTGCATGTTTATGCCAATTTTTGTATGACAGTGTGAGACGATTGTACATTGTACTGAGAACTCTTGGAGTAGAGTTTTGTATGATATTGTTTCATGATCCATGATATACATAATATATGATAGTTGGGGTTTTTAGCTTTATGCTTTCCTGGTAAAAACATCTGTGTTATGTGTGATTGATTTTT
The DNA here is from genome assembly GCA_034641835.2 of Pinus albicaulis. Lineage (NCBI taxonomy): Eukaryota > Viridiplantae > Streptophyta > Pinopsida > Pinales > Pinaceae > Pinus > Pinus albicaulis. The sequence goes on from CM076576.1 coordinate 64,020,836, forward strand.
GTTCATGTGTTTGCAATTGGTGATTAAATTTCTGCAAAGATTTAAGTAGAAGGATTATGTATTTAACAATGGATATAATTGTTATATCAGGAGAATTAGGAAATACATCACAATATTAATAAATTTCTACATTTTTTGTTATGCATGTTCTGACATTAATCCATGTAATTGCATATGTTGGCCTAGAGAGACCTGCAGGAATGTCCCCGATAGCATGGAGGATTCCTCGTGACTTTGATGTGGTCCCTCATGGTGAGGAAGGCGAGGAGGAGGAAATCATACACACCTTGGAGGGAATCTTCTGTGGGATCTCAGACTATGCGCGATTCGATGATGTTCCTCGCGCGTACTAGAGACACGCTGTAGGGGTGTCAAACCGTGTTCACCACTTGCTGAGGCGGCTTGTACGGGCAGTGACATGTTATCACGAGCATCACGCCGACTAGACACCTAGGTTTTATTTCTGCATATTTTTTGAGAGACATGATGTCTCAGGATGTAACCGAAACATACATATTTTTTGAATTTATGATGCACATGGATGAAAAAAATCGACACATATATATACATCTATTTTCCTGTATGGATCTTTTCATGTGAAGATGATTTTTTACAAATTACGCAAATGTATATCTAATACAATATTAGTTATTGTATCAGTTAACACATTCATTCGTATAGGAATGTGTTTATATGTAATGTAATCAAAATGTCTTTCCAGTAAATGAACACGCAAATACAACCTTAAGATGTGAGGGTTTCTAATAGAATAATGTCCATTAAGTTGAAGAACAACACACTGTGATTCTAGGTTAACAATAAATGCACGAATGTCGAGAGAAATGGCCTCGGTTAATAGTTCAATAACAACACTATATTCAGCAACATTGTTCATGGTTCGTCCTAGACAGATACCTTGAAGGTCTATCAACTCACCAGCAGGATCATAAATCACCCAAGCTGCTGAAGACAGGTTCCAGGTACTGCGGGAAGCACCATCCACGAAAGCAACATAAGGGGTAATAGACATTTGCACAATAAGCAACGATCCAATAAGCAGGAAAACGATCGCAAAGCATACCAAGCCAAAAATGAAAAAAAAAAAACACCTATGCACAAAGAAACATGCACGAATGACTCGTGCATAGTACTTTTTAAGATACAACCCATTTCTGGGCTGATCCAGAGGATGACCTTCATAACCAATAAGCTCATAAGCCCCATTCCACAAAACACGTTTAACAATGTAGGACCCATGCCACATGGGTTGAAATTTTCCTACCCCCATCTTATCATGAGTTTGGTCGTACAGAAGGACGAGGTCTCCTTCTATGAAGGAACAAGGGGAAACCAACTGGTCAAAATGAGCTTTGACCCGCTTTTTTTGTGCTTCTATGACTAGAGCATCAAAGCGGCGAGTTTCATCAAGCCTCTCTAAATAGAGAAGACACTCTTCTTCTAGCGAAGTATTCAACAACTATTCAATAGCTAGTTTGAGCGAAGGTATTTCACATTCAATCGAAAGGGTAGCTTCTAGACCATAAACAAGCTGGAATGGAGTGAATCTGGTCGCATCCTTCACTGAGGTTTGATAAGCCCAGAGAGCCGAAAACAACATGAGATGCCAGTTTGATTTGTGCATCCCAATCATACGTTGAAGCATAGTGACGAGAACTTTGTTCACGGCTTCAACCTGGCCATTGGCCTGAGGGTAGTATGGAATTGAGCTGTCGTGACGTAGACCCAACTTGGAAGTCAACTTCGCCACCATGTAATTCCAAAAATGGAAACCATGATCGGTAACAATGGCTTGAGGGACACCAAACCTAGAAATGACATGATTGAATAGAAATTGTGTTGTTGTCTTACCGTCAGCTGTAAGTTTAGGCATTGCTTCGGCCCATTTGGTGAAGTAGTCCATGGCTACGATGATATAAGCATGCCCCCCGAACGAGTGAGGTTTTCACGTCATAAAATCAATGCCCCACTTCGCAAAGTGACCAACGGTAATGACAGGGTGAAGATGGGAAGGCGGCACGTGCATCTTGCGCTGATAGATCTGGAAATCATGGCACTTACGGACAACAATGATGCAGTCTTTAAAGATGGTGGGCCAGAAATATCCAACATGAAGAATCTTTTGTGCAGTATCATATCCATACATGTGACCGCCACAGGCTCCACTGTGACAATCAGTCAGGGCATTTTCATCTTCCTTGAGATTCAAACACCGGCGGAGAATGGAATCAACTCTGATGCGGTAGAGTGTATCTCCAACTATGCGATAGGGTTGTGACTGATGACGGATGCGTGGGTGGGCATCCTTCATCAACTCAGATCGAAAGGTGGAAGTTTGAAGATATACGATGACATCACCGTACCAAGGATTGAGGGTGCTAATCATAAAAAGTGTGTCATCCAGAATGTGTTCCTTGGAACCAGACGGTGCGTAATCAGAAGGGAGAGAGTAGATCAAATTAGTGAAGACTAATGACTTCTTCGACTTGGTGGTAATGAAGTCCAAATCGAACTCTTGGAGGATGACAATCCACTTCGAATACTTTCCCCCCAGCAATTGACGAGTCAATATGTAAGTCATAGGGTTGAAATCAGAAATCACAGTCACTGTGCGCAACAGGATGTAGTGACGAAAACGTTGAACATCTTGAACAACAGCCAACACCAACTTCTCAACATGTGTGCATCGCGTCTCAGTATTGAGAAGGTTACGAGACATATAGTAAATGACATGCTCGTCACCATCATCATCGTCTTGTACCAAAACCATGGCAATCGTGCTAAACGTGGAGGCCAAATAGAGGGAGTAATTGCGATGATAATTTGGAGGATGCAACAGAGGAGCATTGACGAGCCACGCCTTCAGTGCATCGAAGGACTTATGGGTGATCTCATCCCAGAGGAATGGGATGCCTTGCTTCAGTAATCGTGTAAATCCTTTGGCCACTTCGGCATAGTTAGGTATAAAACAACGTATAAATTTAGCTTTCCCTTGCAGACTCTTTAGCTGATGTAAGGAGGAAGGAGAGGGGAGATTAACAATAGCTTCAACTTTGAGTGGATCGAGAGGAATCTTGTCTTTTGAAATGATAAACCCTAAGAGTCTACCGGAGTCAACGCAAAAGGCGCACTTATGCAGATTGAGCCGGATGTTATAGCGTCGACAGTGAAGAAAAATCTGATGAAGATGATCAGGATGGTCTTTAGGCTTAGCCGAATGAGCCGGAAGTTCATCCAGATAAGGCTGAACAATGCGCTTGATATCTTGGAAAGCATATGACATTGCTCACTGAAATGTAACCCAACATTTTTAAGACCGAAAGGGAGATTTTTATAAGGTAAAGTACCCCAATGATAGATAAAGACGGTCTTATGTTGATCGATCGGAAGAATGTTAATCTGGTTGTACCCAGAAAACCTGTCCATAAGGGAAAAAATATCACTCCTAGCATAGTCATCAATGATTTGATCAATAAAAGGAGTAGGATAATTATCCTTAGGGAAATCATGGTTAATGTCACGGTAGTCAACACAAGCACGAATGGTACCATGTTTCTTATCTACAGGAACAATATTGGAAACCCACTCTGTCAAGGGAATCAAATAGATAAAACCAGCTTTAAGAAGTTCCTCAACTTCTCCCTTAATAGTGACAACCTTTCTAGGGTGCACAGGATGAAGACGTTGGCGAACAAGCTTCACACCAGGATAGGTAGGAATCTCATGCACCACTATACTTGGATCGATGTCGGGCATCTCTTCGTAAGAGCATGCGAAAACATTGCAAAACTCGTGGAAGAGACTAGTATAGACCTGAACCTCATCCGGAGAACAGGTCACCCCAATATGGATGATCTCAACAACCCCTAGTTTAACGGAGATGTCAATAGGTATCGTCTATGTAATGTTTCTCAAGTTACCTTCCACAAAGACTTTGTGTGTCAGGATGGGCGTTTGAAGCGGAGGAGAAGGAACCTGAGAAGCGAACCTCAAGGTCAAGCATGAACGAGGAATGATGATGAATATCATCCCAAGGAGGATCCTCAAGAGACATGTTTTCCATAATGGCCTCATCGGAAGGAAATACCTCTCTTAAGGGATCAGGCGAATCTGAATTGCTGAGCCAAGGGGATTGAGAATAAGTATCAAGAGACATGCTCAAAGGAGCACGATCAGGAGGCGGAGGATCCGAAGCCGAAATAAGCTCAAAATAATCTATCTCGATCGGACTTAATGACATCGAATCTCCGAATGAATCAATCTGCTTAGGTGAAGGGATGATCCACGGATCAGAAGACGTGGAGATCATATTAACCTGAACAATGTTGGGTGGAGGAAGAGGAAAAATACCCATGAGGGCAGGATCTTTGAAGAGACCCGACCCTACGCTCTCGTAAGGCGTAGGAATTTGATCTACGTATAGAACGTTGCTCTCGGGAGATGAAGAAGTGAAGAAATACAACTGATCGACGGTAACGATCTTTCCTTTGCGCGGGAATCACAAAACACAAAAGAGAGTGGATGAAACACACAACATGGTGTGATTCCAACTGCAACTGAGGAGAATATTGTAATTGAGCTTGGCGTCAACTACTTCAACCTCGAAATTGACTATTTTCCCTTCTAGAGTAATTGGTAAACTAGCGAGAACACCAAGAGGTTTAGATTCCCTTCCATCAAATGCTTCTAGAGCATTTGGAGATGAATTCAGAGCTGGAGAACTGATGGCTTTCCAGCAAGAAGATGACATGACGCATTGAGACGCACCCTCGTCCACGACTACTCGATGGATATTCAATCCATTAATCCCAACTTGAATAATGAGTGCAAGCTGGTGAGGGAGACGTGGGACGAAATTCTCCAAGTCGAAAGTGATAAGGCTCGAATAAGCAAGATCAACCCCACCGATGGCAGATAGAAAAGCCTTCCATTGAGACGGACAACTCTGAAGTACTTCTAATGCAGACATAACAAATGGAACCTGATCCAAATCCTTAACAATACTGTAATGTTGAGCAACACGGTTAGGATTGTAAGAAGACTTACGGAGTACACCTTTGGAAGGTGGCCACACAACGTGCTTAGTACTGGGCCTTTTAATCTGAAGAGGACCAGAAGCAAGCGGAGGAGGAGAACCATCAACGATCTCTTTCCCCTCTGCCTGACGCGGTTCGGTATAATATTTTGACCAGGTAGCAATAGAAACAAATGCAGAACCATTCATCATGAAAACCTGAGAGCCAAATGGGGCAGAGAACTGAGGTTTCTCTACCAATCGAGTCTGCTATGATGGAAAAGGTTCTTTGAGAACTGCCAAAGTTCCTTGGGTGCCTTTGAGCAATTGACTCACTTCGGCCCACCGAGGAAAGTCCTTGGTGTAGTTCTCTTCATCAGAAATAAAGCAAGGATACTTCGGTTTATGCTGTGAACCATCATCAACACGATATTTCTGAGAATCCTGTTTCGGGGTATCGGCTTTGGCCTTACCTTTACCCTTCTTTTTACCCTTGGAAGTTTTATCCGCCGGATTGGTCTGAACGGCATTCACTTCTGCGGTTTTTACAGAATTGAAGGTTGACTGAGAAGTAGTATCATTGGAAGGAGTAGATTTTTGCTTCCCAGGATTTGGAGGAGAACACTTCCGAGAAGTCTGAGACACGAAACCAATGATATCGTTGACGGATGGCGTCGCCGGTGCTTTGGAAGTTCCAGGTCTAGGAGCATTAGGCATGACATTGTACAACGTGCTGGACTGAGAGTGCACAAGATCAAGGTCTTGGGCATGAGCAATGGCCTGTTCCTCAGTAACGCATGCCCCCATAGAAATTTCCTTAGCAATCAGAGCAAAAAAGGAGGTAGTGAACCAATCAATTAGAAGTTGATCAGGAATTTCGAACTTGATCAAGCGATGACGATGCCTCCATTCATGAATATTATCTGAGATATGAGTAGCTCAATCTTGCTTCAAGGATGTGAGGAGGTGCGTCCCAGTTTCATACCAATCCAACAACTGAAAGTGCGTGAGAAACGCCATGGCTAAAGAGTTAAAATTTGAGAAGACACCACGAGATAACTCGATGTACCACTTGGCAATGACACCAGTAAGAGTCCGTTGGAAAAGATGGAGTCAAATAGAATCTTCAACCTAAGAGTTAGAGGAACACCAAAGATGGTATGTCCTAACATGCGCTTGGAGGTCTTCTCCAGACTTGCCCTCAAACTTGGGAAAATCACCAGGAATTTTGGGTGGAACTGGAGGCCAATATGGCTTATGAAGGATCGGATCGTTCGTCAACTTTGACACATCAGGCAGTTCCAACGTAGCAAGAAAAGGAAATTGAGGATTAAAAGGCATTGCAGGTCGTTGATAAAGACCAATATTAACATTCCACCCAAGTTGAGAGAAATTTTTCCCCCATATGTTTTGTCCCGGAGGATTCTATCCATAGGGGTTATAAGCCTGATATTTCTGCCCATACATGGGTTGAGGACCGGGATACTGATTCTGAGCATACCACTGAGGTCCTTGCTGAGAAAAATATGGATTTTGTTTCAGAATGTAAGCATTGCCTTGAGGTGGATTATACATCATCTGGAATTGACTTTGAGGGTAATAAGTGAAACCTTGGGGTGCACTATATACTATCTGAGATTGACCTTGAGGAGGGTAAGTAGTGCCTTGAGGCTGAGCAATTTGTTCCTGCGAAGCAGGTTGAACCAGCTATTGAGGTTGGACAGGCTGTCCCTGTAGGGCAGGTTGGCCTGGATACTGAGGTTGAGCAGGCTGTCCCTGCGGAGCAGTTTGACCTAGATACTGAGGGCCACCGGGTTGCCCTTGTGGAAGAGGTTGGCCTGATGGTTGGGATGGGCCAGGTTTACCTTGAAAGCTAGGTTGACCCAGCGCAGGACCGTAGGGTTGTCCTTGTTGTACAAAAGCTTGGCATTTCTAAACGTAAGGTTGCTGCTGTTGCACAAAAGGTTGTCCCTGTGGTGGATAGATTTTCCCCCCAGGAACATAAGATTCTCCTTGTTGAAATTGAGGCTGACCAGAAGGACCGTAGGGTTTTCCTTGTTGGGCCGAAGGTTATCCTTGTAAGGGTTGTCCTTGCGGACCGTAAGGTTGTCCCTGTGGACCCGAGGGTTGTCCTTGTAGGCCCGAGGGTTGTCCTGGCTGGTAAATGGGTTGATTGGGATCAATCAAAGGCAAATAGACAGGATTTCTGTATACATCATAATGATGTGGAGGATTTCCAGAAGCTTGCGGATGCTGAGAACCCTGACGTGTGGAATTCTGCTGCTAAGGGCCCGGAGAGGGAGCATACTGTTGCTGAATATCCAACAGATACTCATCGAAAGTATAACCGCTAGGAATAGAATTGGAAACGATAGGTGTAGTGCACGTAGGGTTGATGTCCACAGTGCGAGGCTGTGGTCTACTCATGGTAGGCCTAACCGACATCATGGAATTGATAAAGATAGACCTGCTAACAACAACAGACCCTGACGACCGAGTCATACTAACAACCAGTGCGGATGAAGCCACACAAACGGTAGGTCAGACCGAGACAGATGTAACAATGGCCGACGAGATGGGTGTCAAAGGAGACATTCTTGATACAGTAATATACGAGCTTCCTATGGGAGTCAATGTACTAGACCGCATCATGGATGCAACACCAGAAATTATTTGAACCAAAGTACGATAACCAGGTGGAAGAGACACCGATTATGTAGAAGGTTGACTGGAGACATACAAGAAATCTTCTAGGAAGAGTTGATACTCCCCGGTAGAAACATGAAGCTCTTCACTACCGATAGGACTCAAAGAATCCATGTCTAACGAGGCTGTAAGATTGTCAAACAAACGATGAGGACTAGCAGGTAAAGCAACGACTAATAAAGGTGATCCCGAAGTAAGAGGAGGGAATTCTTCTCACTCCAAAAACCAGACCAAGCACCCTGAGGTTTCCAATTGATATCAACTGACCCTTCAGGAGGAGACCGGGTAGCGAGAGTCAAGATAATCGGAAGGACCGACTGCCAAAACTCGACAGGCCTAGTGGACTGAGGTGTTTCCGAAGCAACTTCAGGGAAAGGATAACCACTAGGAGGTAGTGAAGAGGATGATGAAACTGGTGGTTCCGCCACTATGAAAATGTTTCAAAATAGGAAGAAAACAAGATAGCCTATTCGAGGCTTCAAAAAAACTAAGGAACTACTAAAAACAAGCTAAGAAAAATATTTAATGGGCGTGTGATCGTAGGCAGTTAATTTTATGACATTGAAATGGAACTTTGTTGTTTCATGTTTTAAGAGTCGAGAAACAGGCAAAATATGACTCTAGTCACTTTCAAATTGAACGAGCGTGAAAGGACAAGTGCTCGATGATCTTTTCACTTTTAGAGAGTCACGAAAATATCAAAATGACTACTTAGGTAATCTATGCAAGAGGGTGTACCAAGTTTCCGTGAACTGCCATATACACCTTGGTGATCAAATGACAGAGAAATGACGAAGGACTGGACGTACGTACAGGTAATCTCCCCGAATGCTGTGTTTGGTCTATCACGGTTACAGGGCGGTAGACTTGGCTTCCTATGGATAAAGGATTGCAACCTATGAGGGTCTCCATTTATATACGTGACAGAACAAGGAGCACAAGTTCCTACTAGTGCTGTCTAATGCCAGATGGCGAACGACAACTACTAGGTTTAATGACACTAGAACACATCACTAGCCTAGACCTCTAAAAAAAATGTGTGTTAGGTTTCAATGCTTCCTTAGGTTGATTGAATTCATTTTAAGGTTGATCTTGAATTAATGTTTCGATTTCAAGGCCTTACCGAATGTGATCTAGAATTCCTAAATGCACACTACATGCAAGAGAACATCATTTCCATTCAATGAATGCTAGCTAAGAGAAGGATAGGAATCTATGACAAAGTAGAAATCAATTGAAACATAAGAATAATTTCATTAATGCATCTAATACAACGAGATGAGAAAACAAAAACTCTTTCCTAGTTCTTTAAGAGCTAGTAATGCAAAAGAACATTTTCATTTTCAATTTAAGTGAATGAATGCAATTTTTTGTCTTTTAGATGAATGAAGCACACAATGCACTACTACACTAAAAAGCAAAACAAACACTAGTTTCAAGCACTACGAATGTAACGATATAAAACGAATAGATCTATGCAATACAAACATAAAACACACTCAAAACAAGGATGCACTCTTCCAAGCAAACAAAGGGATTTCGAAACGATCAAACGAGCAATGTAATCTATGCTCGAAGTGACAAAATGGAGAGTCAAATGAAAACCAAAGTGATCATCCAACAAACCAAAGACACGAAGAATCGAGAGAAAGACTAACACAATCAGTTAGTGAATTAAAACGACAAAGATCAAAGTGACTCGAACGTAACTCAGAAGGCTCAGTGAGGAGAGGGAAGAACAAACATCACAAGGCACCTAGAAACCATAGGGCTACAAACTCCACTGATAATATGATGGACAAACAACTAAGAATACTGAGACTACAGAGTCAAAACAATCTCAATAGACCAACTGCAAGGCAAAAACCAATCCAGAGCCAAGAAACACTAAAAAAAACTCAGAAAAGAGGTCAAATCAAATCCTACAAGATTCAGCGCGATTGTTTAGTTGTAATCCGCACAAAATAGGGGTTGGCGCACTTGTAACAAAAGCAACATGCGCCAATTGGCGCAACTGTTCAAGAAAAAACCGCGCTGAACTACAAAACCATGGGAAAAAATAAAACCACTGAGCAGAGGTCAGACTTGATACTCTGGAACTGAACAAAATGGGTGAAAAAAGCCAAACAAGTCAAGCAAAGCATAAAAATGATGAAACGACCAAAGTTGACTCGACAAGCCAAACGCTCGACAAACAACGAGATGACAAACACACACTGATCCCCAACAGAGTCGCCAACTTGTTGTGTAGGTAAATTCCCTCTGCGGACAGAGGTGATGCCTCTAGCTTTAGGGTGGGTCTAGCAGCAAAAGGATATGCTAATGCGTTGATTCCTAGTTAATGAATGAAACTAGGTCAGGATAAATGTCCTACCTTTGTTCCAACGTAGTTGTCGTAGCTATGGTAGCAATCTCTTGATCTTCATCCCAACACATCGTGGTCCTTCAACAATGGTATTTAGGTGTCTGCACAAGGATCAGAGAACGAAATCAACATGCGAAAAAATATTTGAATTCATAACTATCTAATTGGTCAAGGAGAATTAAACGTATTGCGCAAGATCAATCACATCAACACAATACAGGAACCAAAATACCAGTCATGTATTAATTAAGAGAAAGAAAGAGATTACAACCAAATGAGCCTTGATGTCATAGCCTCCTTTAGCGGGTCTAGTCGAAACATGTCTCGAGAATTCGTCAGGGAGTTTGGACTTGGCGAGGAAATCAGCCTAGACTCTCTCTCGATAAGGGGTCTCTCGCTGCTCTATCTCACACTAGCTATATCAGATTGTTTCAGCTATTCTCCAAAATGTTCAACTATCCAAACCATTCAGCTAGCTACATCTATGTGAGAGAGTTGTATTTATAGAAGGAGAGGATAAGGTTGGGTTCCCTCATATGGTGGAAGGGAGGCCTTATCCTTTGGGAGGTTGCCCCAAATGTAGGAAACAAGAATCCAAAGGAAGGTGCTCGACGTTATTCAGTCGAACAACCCATGCTGACTCACTCACGAAGTGGTTGACAATGGAAACTTCGCTTCTATATTTAAAAAACTTTCCAAAAACAGCTCGGCGCTAGCAATCCACTGAGACAAAGTGCTAATGGGCGCGGGGCCCAGTGCTAATTTCCCTTATTGGCGCGAGGCCATAATTTCCTGCCAGCACCAACCTAAAATCATGTGTTTTTGATGGTTTGTTCCAGGAATAATCAAAAGAGGAAATGTTCTCCTCATGGCAAGGGATGCAATGACACTTTTTGCAAGGAATGACAGTACATATAAGTCACATAAATGGTCCTCCAATGTGCAGGATGGGGATTTCAGGGATGGTGACAAAATGCTGTGTAACAGCAGGTTACAAGAGGCCGAGAGTTGTTAGCCCAATGAGCGCGACATCCACGGCGGGCAGGGGGAGGCGGGTGAGCTCGGCGAGAGGCCATGGAGGCTGGGAAATATGGAGAGGGGGAGGGGGAGACGAAGGAGTGAGATGGGTAACAATGAAGATACAACTTCTGGGGAAACAAAGAGATAAAAAGCTTTGCAGGATGAGCAGATAGGAATGAGAAATAGTCTTGGGTTGAAGAGATGATAAAGGTAGTCGAGAGGTGAGGATGCCAAGTGAGCCTCTGGGAAGCGTGCAAAGAGTATTGTCTTCACCATGCATGAAATTAATGCGGCGTCTGGGGCATATTGTTGAGAGCATGTCTCCGAAATACCAAAGGAGGGATTATTCATGGGGAGGGTGGTGAGTGGGAGGGTCATGATAATAGAATTGATTGAGAGGGGGAATCAAGGTAGAGGCCAACCCGGCCTACTGCGATTCCAGGATGCTGATGTGGAGGCATTCATTTTTTATAGATGGAAAAATGATGGAGTCCCAAGCTGCTGAAGTGAGTCTATTGATGTTGCTGATGCCCGTGTTGGCCAAAAAGTCCGCGAGTTTTTTTAGCTTTGTGCCTAACTACCGAGAAGGATATGCCCCTGGAATTTTCTATACGGTGCTTAATTTTTTGCAGGGTTTTTTTTATTTATGCGCCAACAATCAGAGACTTGGTGGACGCTGCATTCCTATTGGATTTTTCGGCAATCTTGGGTAGCTACGGTAGAATCCCTTTCCACCAGGAGGGGCCAAAAGTTGTGATGTCTGGCAATGTCGAGCCCGTGAGCTAGAGCCTGGAGTTCAGCTGCATTGTTGGTGGTGTAGCCAAGGTTCCCATAGTAGATCCAAAGAATTTTTCCTTCATGGTTGCAGAAGACACCTCCAAAGCCCGCTTTGCCAGGATTGTCTTTAGAAGCTCCTTCATAGTTTATTTTAATACTTTTGGGGTCGGGAGGGTGCCAAATTGGTTCTGGTAAGGAGGCGAGAGAGGCAAAGGGGTTTGAGAGTTGTAAGAGGGGAGATAGGTCAATAAGGGAGAGGATACAACATTCCTCCCTTGTGGGGGTAGGGGAGGAGGGGTCCCGGACTTTGGAAATGGAGACCGATTCATGTAAAGTCTGCTTGATGGAGTGGAGGATCTGTTCTTCTCTTTTTTTCCAGGTTTTTGAAGATACATGAATTCATTTCTTTCCAAAGGGCCCAACATATGATGCCAGGAAGAAGGTTCCAGGCCAAGTTGATGAGGGGTTGGGAAGAGAAGGAGGTTCTCCAGAGGTTGAGGGAGATGAGGATGGAGGAGGGGTCACGATCAGAGGATTTGAAGACAAAAGAAAGCCAATTCCAAATGTTGGAGGCAAACTGGCATTCGTTAAGCAAGTGATTGGAAGTTTCAGGATTGGTTTTGCAAAGAGTGCAAATGGACGGACCTATGAAACCTTTTTTTTGGAGATTGTCCCAGGTCAAAATTTTTTGGTGCATGACTAGCCAGAGGAAAAGAGAAATTTTAGGCCAATGTTTACGATTCCTTAGCCTTCTCCATTTACGGTCCAAGGGGATGGGGTTGGGGTCAGATAGGAGACCATAGGTCTCTTTAACATTGAAGTGCCCTGCTGCATTTGATCCCCATATGAGTTTGTCCGGTTCCTCATCCTTTTGAATCTGTCTTTTATGAAGCTCTTCTACGAGGATAACACAACTCTGAGGGTGATTATGGTGAGCCACGTCATTGGGGTCAATCCACATCCTCCAACCAGTGTTGTCCTTGATTTTCCAAAAGTCTTTGACTACAGTTTTTTTGAGCCTATCCATATGTTGTCTGATGGGAAGGAAGATGTCTATGTTGAGCTTAGGGCATTGTTTCCAGGCATCATATGAGAACAATGCATTCTCACTATTGTGCACTTCCTAGAAACAATGATTCTGAATGAGAGTTATGTTGTCCCATGCCTGGTTCCAGATCGGGGAGCCTTTGAGATTGCCCGAGAGTCTGATCAGAGAGTCTGGATGATAAGTGGGATCATACTTAGCTTTCTAGGGCTTGGCCCAGGATGTGGGGATTAGTGATCCAGCGCCACCAGATTTTGGCCCCCAGGACTTTTCCAAGGAGATCAGGATCTCTAAGGCCGAGACCCGCATATTTTTTAGGCTTCCAAAGTTTGCCCCATGCTACAAGCGCCCATTTACCTTTGTTATCCTTGCCCTTCCGTAGGAAATCTCTTTGGATTGTTTTTGATTTTGTTTGAGATAGATTTAGGGGCTGCAATGGCCGAATATTGGAACTGGGGGATGGCTTGTAGAACAGAGCGAACAAAGACAAGTCTGCCTGGGAGGTTTAGAGATCTGAAGGTCCAGTTGGAGATACTTTTTTGAAGTTTAGTGACCAGGGATTCCCAGTTATCTTTGGCTAGGGGTTTATCAGTTATGGGAACTCCCATATACTTAGAGGGGAAGGAACTGATCTGGAAGTCCAGAATGCGGGAAATGTTGATCTGAATGGCTTGGGAGGTATTGAGGAAAAAGAGCTTAGATTTGGTGTTGTTGACAGAGGAGCCGGAGGCAAGAGAAAAATCATTAACTGGAAGGCAAGGGATTCTTTGACAGAGGGAGTGCCCATGAGGAGCGTGTCATCCACAAATTGTTGATGAGTGGTGGGGGGGTTGGAGGGATAAAGATTTAGACCACTAACACGTCCATTGGTAGAGGCAGTAATTATGGATCGACCCATACCTTCTGCCATGATGACAAAGAGGAAGGGCGAAAGAGGGTCACCTTGCCTGATTCCCCTGGAAGGGTTGATGATGGCCGAGGGAGAGCCATTGATGAGGATGGAAAAGAAAGCCCGCGAGACTAAGGCCATGATCCAATTGATTCTGTCTTTGCTGAAACCAAAGGCGGCCAACATTTTTCTTATGTAGTTCCAATTTTTTTTGTCAAATGATTTGGACATGTCCAATTGGATAAGAATGTAGGTCTTAACCCTGTATAGAAATTATCTGCAACCGAATCTTAAAAACATAAAATAACAATAGTGAGAGCATAAAACATAAAATATATATACACAGAGAGTTTCCCCTGGATCCCAAATCGGGACGACAAACTTTATTTTTTCATTATATTCCTTTTAGCATTACAACACATATATATACATGCCGAAGCATACATAAACCCCAATCCACTAACCCTAGATTAGAACATAACTATATTTCCCTTGACTGGATCTACAAAATACCAGGGTCTAAAAACCATCATGCCCCAAAACCATGTGCAAACCCATGCACAAAACCATGGGCAGGTCCGCCCACCGAAAAATAAGGTCCAATTTTTTTTTCCCGGGCCGCTGCCTCGGACCCCGAACAGGGGCACAACGTACATGGAGTATTATCACCCCCCCTTTAACCCCCCCACGCGTGAACATTCATGGAAAGAATATAACACACACTCAACAAAGAATCCCTGGTTTACGTATATCCTTGAGGGAGTGGATAACTTCCCGAGAGAGGATGATGCTGTCCAAAATTTGCCTACCCTCGACGTAGCCGGTTTGGTGGGGGGAGATGAGCAGGGGAAGAATATTTTTGATGGGGTTGGATAGGACTTTAGAAATGATCTTATAGATAACATTGCAGAGGGAATTAGTTCTAAAATGGTTGGGGGAGTATGCTTTGTCATATTTGGGGATGAGGGTGAGGAAGGTGGCATTGAAAGATTTGAGGATAGATTTTTTGATACGAGATTCTTCGACCAGGTCATAGACTTCATCTTTGATCAAGGGCCAGCAGGCCTTGTAGAAGTCTATAGTGAATTTTTCTGGTCCTGGGGCTTTGCCATTGGGCATGGACTGGACTGCTTCCTCCACTTCAGCCATTGATATATTTTTTAATAACATATGGTTATGCTCTCTGGTCAAGATTGTGGGGATGTTCCTTGTGATTTTCCTTATTTCCTCCTCGTTGTCATTGTTGGATTCCGTGAGGATGGCCCCAAAGTACTGGTTGAGCTCAGATTCAATCTCAAAGTGATTGTGAAGGATGAGGCCTTGCTGGTTTTTGAGACTGAGAATTCGATTAAATTTTCTGTGTTGAATCATTGACCGGTGGAAGAAAGCAATGTTCTTTTCTCCATCTTTGAGCCAACTGATTCTGGAATTTTGCCTCCAAAGATTTTCTTCGTGGGTTGCTCTGTCGTCCAAATCTTTTTGAAGCTTTATTTTCTCCTGATTTTTTTGCTCTGTTATTCCCTGATTGATGATATTCTGTTGGAGGGCTTTCATTTTTATCTCAATTATCTTTCTTTCAACTATTATGTCTCCAAAGGTTTGTTTGTTCCAGGCTTTAAGTTCAAATTTAATGAGCTTTAACCTCTGTTAGAATTTGTAAATTTTGTTTCCCTGGGGGGGTTGGGGAGAAGACCACCACTCCTTCATTTTGTCCTGGAATTCTGGATGAGTAATCCATAAAGCTTCAAACTTGAAGGGAGAGTTTTTGGGACTTTCAGAAAGATTAATGTTGAGAACTATGGGCCAGTGATCCGAACTAGCCTGAGGGGCTATACTTGTTTCCATTTCCATGGAGCCGAGGAAGAGGTCCTCATAGAGGAGAAAACGATCTAACCTGGAGGCGATCTGTCTGTCCCCTCCTCTTCTGTTGTTCCAAGTGAAGGTACCATTTTTTGTAGGAGTGTCAATGAGTCCTAATTCATCAATCATGGCCTGAAAGGCTGCAGAGTCAATGTCCAGTCTCCTTAGGCCTCCACGCTTTTCCAAAAGATTGAGGATCATGTTGAAATCCCCAGCAACAAAACTAAGGGGGTGACTTAAGGAGCTGAGATGCTTCTTCAGGCTGCTGAGCCAAGCCACTCGCTCAGAAGAAGAGTGAGGAGCGTAGACATTGGTGGTGTTGATCTTGTGTTTAGTTCTAGATATTTGGAGGACTGTGGTGAGGGTGTTTGGAAGAAAGAGATTCACAGAGGTGAAACCTAGAGTCCTTCCAAAAGGTTGCAAGTCCACCCGCAGTGCCAGAGGCAGAGATGGCCAAATGGCTGTAGTGATTTCTGAAGCAAGAATGCTGAATGGAATCCATATTGTTTAAATTGATTTTTGTTTCTTGAAGAAGTACAATATCAGGCTTGTCAAAGGCTATCTTGGATTTAAGGATCCTTTTCTTACTGGGACTATTTAGTCCTCTTATATTCCAGGATGTACAAATCATGGTAACATTTTAGGGGAGAGAGAGATAGCCCTTACCTTTCCTTCATTGATGAGGCGGATTCCGAGCTCTTGAAGGAATTGGTTGTTGGTTTTCCTGCCTCTTTTTCGATTCTGCCCTTTGGTGATATGTTGGCTTGCTTTTAGGTTTGCCGTGATTCCTCCTGCTGGGTTTTTGCCTTTGTTTTGTTGCTCTCGTTGCCTCTGCATACCTTGCTGTAATATGTATGCCTCCTCGATTTTCTGTATGTGTTCTATGGGAATTCCTTCTATACCTTTTACATTCCATTATTTTGTGATTTTTTGCAGGTCCATCCCCATTAGGAATTTCTCAATCGCTCTTTCCTCTGGCGTTGATATGTCCTGTATGCTTTCCATGTCTGTGTCCTCTTGAGGTGTGGTTCCATCCTGTGTAAGAGTGATTATTGTATCCATTTCTATGTTGTTTTTATCCGTTGGTGTTTCCTGCTCTATGTTTGTTTCCATTTCCCTACTGTGTTGCCCTTCTTCCTCCTGGAGCGTGGATAGGAGTTCGAAATTGTTTTGCTGGGAGAACTTTGGAGGTTATTCCTTGTGTTCATTCTTTTTCCTTGCTTGTGTTTACTTCCTGCTCTAGTGAAGCCTTGGTCATCTTTTTTTCCCGCTTGATCTTCTTTTGCTAGGATTTTGTTTTGTGGGAAATCTCGGATGAGATGACCATGCTCATGACATTCTCTGCATCAGAAGGGGATGTGCTCATAGTCTATGCTTTGGGTCCATATGTCGTCCCTGAAATTTAGTCTGATAGCTTCTGGTAAGGCTCTAGAGATGTCGATGTAGGCGCAGATGCAGGCGTAGGAGATATAGTGTCCATTTTTTGTGCCTTCTGAAATCTTTATGTATTCTCCAAGTTCATCCCCGATGGCCTTTAGGAATGAGGGTACCTAGTAGTCAGTGGGAAGTGAGTAGAGCCCGATCCAAACTGGAACCCAAGTGAAATCTTCTTTTTCCGGTGTGAATTTTTCCTTCCAATATCTCATGTATAAGCCCGCTGAGTTGAAAAAGTAAGGGCCGCCTTCAAATATCCTATCTCTGTCTTCTAGGAGAGCGAAGACCACTGTGAAGAAGCCTTTGGATCCTAACTGGAGGTCGATCTCTCCTTTTGGACTCCATTTGGTGTGGATCCATCCTTTTAGGGCTCTTTCTGTGGGCCAAATACCCATAAATTTGCAGATAATCGCGTGTTCTTGCATGTATTCTTTGTAGACGGCTACATCTGGATCCTGAATGATTATTTTTGGGGTTTTCTTTGCCTTGGGGTTGCATACACTTTGCATTTTAGCTCCTTCCTTAGCACTGACTGTCGTTTCTAACCCTTTACCTTCAGAGGGAAGGGGGTTTTGATTCACGGAGTTAGCAGCCGTTGGGGCAGTGGTGGCCATTGCTGTGTTCACCAGTGGATCTGTTGCAGCCTAATCAGGCTCTTGCAGAGGGGGGTTGGGCCGCATCTCTTGGTCCAAGTGAGCGGAAGCAGAGATGGTTGTAAGGCGCATGAAAAAAGAAATGATGGGCTTGTGAGAAGACCCTGTAGCTAGATGTCTTAAGGATGGAGCCAACGGGCCTCCATCCTGCTTTGTTGAGCGAGCTCGCGAAGAGATCATTCAGGTCTGCGATGGTAGGGCCGCAGCCAGAGGTTGGAAACTCAGAGCACCAGGGTGCTCAGAGCTTCAGTTAGGGTTTCTTCTTTCAAGCACCACGTATAAAGAGTATATTATCATAAATAAACAATATTATTTTAAAGATATAAATATTAAAGTTTGATATTTAAGATTTGATATATTTGTATATTTATTCGAGTAAATCCACAAGAAGCGATCAGTTCTTGTCATTTTATTAACAAATTTTAATTATGAGGGTGTGAGAATTGACTCGTGACCTCCCATTAATAGAGTGCTTTCTACAATATGAACTCAACCAATTAAACTAATTCTCTGAACTTGAATACAAATATTATTTAATTATATAAAAAATATGTTATGTGTTAAAGTATAACAAATATAATTATATTTTATATTAAAACATGAAAAATACATTAATGATGTTGATTAAGTATATATATTTCAAATAGAAATATTTAAATTATTAAAAAAATACACTTCAAATCTCATTTACTTTAATAATGTTTGAAATAAACATTATTAGAAATAAATTACTATATTTTTATAGTTTTGATTCAAAAATTAATATACTAAATTTATAAAAAAGAATACTTCAAAAAACTAGTTTACCTTAATAATGTTTGAAATAAATTATTATATTATTATAATTTTGACTTAAAAATTAATAATATATATTTTTTAATTTAAAATTTGATTAAGATTTCTCTTTCTCAACAGAAATTTATTATATTTTTTCCTTTATTTTAATCAATTGATTTTCTTATTAATAAGTGAGTTATCCAATAATCTTGATTATTTTTCATTAGTGCATTTTTAAGAACATTCAATTTCTATCATTTCATGATTCATCATTTCCTCTTCTTAATTTTAGAAATAAATATTTTATGCAATGAAATTGTAAAAGCTATTTTTAAGGTATTATTTTCATTTTTAAAATTATTAGTGTTATGGGAGGGAGTGGGGTGAACGGGTGGAACTATAGTTTTTTCAACTTTTGGTTCGTGATTTTTTGTTCTTGAGGCCAAGGGTTTTCTTCCTTTGTTGTGGCGGATGTTGTTGTTATTCATAGGTGCTCTCTCTGAGGATTGTTCACTGTGCATTTCAATTTCTTTTGTCAAGTTTGTCTCTTTCATCCTGAGGTCGGGGATTTTCTTAGGGTTTTTCTTGTCGTTGTCTAACCTTCTCATCGCCATCGTCTATGCCCTGCTTTGTTGTTGCATTCGCCGATGTATTGGGGTTTCCACCAGCTTCTTCCT
The DNA here is from genome assembly GCA_034641835.2 of Pinus albicaulis. Taxonomy (NCBI): domain Eukaryota; kingdom Viridiplantae; phylum Streptophyta; class Pinopsida; order Pinales; family Pinaceae; genus Pinus; species Pinus albicaulis. Next base: position 64,040,071 of record CM076576.1, read on the forward strand.
GGGCTTTATGGCATGATTCTTGTTGCCCTCAGTTTCTGCTTGTCATTGCTCTACTCTGCTTGTGGGTGCTGGTTTAGAGGTCTCTGCCGGTTTTTTTTTAGGGCTTTGCAGCTCTACTTCTTGTCACCTGTTTTTGGGGTTGATGTTGTGGCTATTACGGTGGCCTGCGCCCTATTATAGTTTTTCTTACAACATTTATGTGTGCAGTTTTGTTGGTTATTTTTTCCGGGGTTTTTAATCCCTATCATGTAATGTTGGTTGCTTGTTTTGGGCTTTTTATGTGCGGCCCCTAGGCTCAAATTAGTTTGTAGTTTTGGATTTTTTCCATGGATTTCATGTTGGCCCTTCAGGGTTTATTTTGATGGAGAATGCTATATTTCTTAGTCATATTTTTCTAGAATGTAAAAACGCATATGCTTAATGTTCATATTCTAAATTTTATATTATCATATTTACAATTATTTAAATTCAATATTATATGCTATATATATTAAGTGTTTATTTATTTTTGAAAATCTTTTAGTAAAAATCACATTCAGATTGTTGGGTCTACATGAGTGATGTAAGTTCAATCTTGTACAACAGCGATTCAATTATTGAGCCATTCTGCGGTTCAAAAGACCAGGTCTACAGTTCAAAAGAGTTGATTGAAGTCGCCAAAGTTTATTTTCCGAAACCCTAACTCAATACGACCTAACACCATTTAGACGTTAATTTTTATCTTCGTCGGTTGCATGATGTCGTCTCGTGCTCTACTGTTGCATTGTTGTTGCCGCCATAAATTTTTAATTCTCATTATACAACAACTACAATACAAATCTCAGGTGCGCAACTACAATGTAGATCTCGGGTGTGAAGTTTAAGGGTGATACAAAAAAAGATTAAAAAATATTTTAAACTACAGTGCAGATATCAGGTGCGAAGCTGCAATGCGGATCTCAGGTGTGAAGTTTAAGGGTGATAGAGCAACTAAGAAGTCTGCAAGAAGTGCATAAGGGTTTCTCCATATTTCAGACAAGAGTTTGTACCATCATCTCTTCCATCTCAACGAAGACCAAGGACTGGAAAGAATTTCCGTTGCGTCGTTTTCCCTAAGTTTAATATGTTGATTTCTTTGCGGTTCGATGGTTTCATATGTTGAATTTGGCTTTGCGCTAATTTTTTTATCTTCACCAGTTACACGTTGTCTGCCCTAGCGTTGCACTGATGTTGCCACCATAAATTTATGTCCTAGATTTGAACAGTGGTCAGTGACACCCTAAACAAGATAAAACTTGCTTGTTGAGTTCACTGGGCCATATTACAAATTTAAAGTTCAAGTAATTTCTCTGAGGCTCGGTGGTTTCATATGTTGAATGTGGCTTTGGGTTAATTTTTATCTTCACCAGTTGCACGTTGTCGTCTCGTGCCCTAGTGTCGCATTGTTGTTTATGCCATAAATTTATGTCCGAGATTTGAACAGTGGTCAGGGAAACCCTAAACAAGATCAAAATTTCTTGTCAAGTTCACTGGTCCATATTACAAATTTAAAGTTTAAGTAATTTATTTGAGGCTAATATCAGTGATTTCTCTGTGGCTCAAGGGTCTGCATCCATCTCTCCTCTGCAGACTCTGCTGAGGCTACTATCTGCGTCATCATTCGAACTCAGCCTTACATGTGCACATGTTCCCACTTACTCTCTTCTTGTTAAGTTTTATTACACTATGAATACTTCCCCTCATATTTCTAAACGCCCCTCTAGCAAAGGAAGACCAAGTAAAATTACCTTAGATAGTCTCTATGAGTACATTGAATCTTTATAAAGCCGAAGAGAAGAAAGAGAAAACCATTTTAAACTAGAACTAACTACAATGCTTGACAACAACCACAAATCTTTAGAAAATAGAATAATCGCACTCGAAATTGAACTCCAAGAAACGAAAGGTAAAATTCAAGAAATAGAACATAGTAAACAAGCAATGGTTGAAGAAAATGACGCCTTGAAAATAAATATTAAAAATCTAAAAGAATAACTACATAATAAATCAATCCTAAATAACACAAAATAACTTAGATATTAAACCCATTAAAGAGGAAATTAATAAAATAATCGTGATCGACCATCAACGCCACAATGAACCTTAAATATTATAATTGCGGGTATAGAAGAACGAAACAATGAAAACACATTAGAAACAGTTAAAGAACAATTAAGCATAAAATTTCGAATTGAAACAACTTATCTCACGAAAGCGATAAGGGTAGGAAAGATACTTGAGCATAAACACAGACTCATCTGTGTCAATGTCAGATGTAATGAACATAAATTGGATATACTTAGGAGATCCCCAAGCCTAAAAGGAACACGAATATTTATAAATTAATATCTCATTCCATAAGACCAAGATGAACTTAGGAAAGAATTCCAAAAGGTCAAGGAGGCAAGAAAGGCAAGGAAATGGGAAATCATTAGAAATAGGAAAGCTATTATTAGAGTTAAAGTCTCAAACACGAGTGATACATAGGGACTTGCGTCACTCTGGATCCTCTTCTGGAAATGACGTGAATTTCCATGGTGTAAAGGTCCTATGTTAAGTTGGATCCAGAGTGATATTGATCTTATTCTCTTAGTTGAATCTTGGGAGCATGATGAATCTAGCGTCCCTCACCTTGACAGTTTCACTCTTTGGTCCGCTTGGAGTAAGAAATCTTGTCGGAGAGGTTTTGGTGGTAGAGCGGTGCCTGCTATATAAGGAATGTTGTTTCCTCTCACATCCGAATTCATAAAATCGACCCCTTCAATCAATACATTTGGATCAAAATATTTGATTCTACCACTGATAGGATCTTTATTGCAATATGCTATTTCACTCCTATCAAATCTACATCATATAAGAAGAACAACCTGGATAAGAATTGTCCTTTCAATACTTTAGAAAAAGACATCTTCAACTTGAGGAATGAAGGTAATATCCTTTTTCTGGGAGACTTTAATGCTAGAAATGCTACTAACCAAGGCATTACGTTAAGTAACAAATCCAACCCCGACCCCTTGTGGTTTGATGAAGATAGTAACTTAGCTAATAAATTCAAAGAAAATATGTATACATTATTGAGAAATTATTTGGCACCGAGCTCCTCAAGCTTTGCAATTTCGAGGACATAATCATTTGTAATGGTATTAACAAGTGGCCCCTCTCCTGTCAGTTGACCTGTTTCCATGAGCTGGGTAGTAGTGTCATAGATTATATGATTTCCGACACCCTCGTCCTCAACAGTATTACAAACTTTGAGCTACTTAATGGATTTTAGCCTGACTCTGACCACATATCTCTGTCTCTATCCATAAATCTTGCTATGCATACCACCCACATGCAGGAGACCAATGAAAGCAAAAGACACATTCGCTTCGATAGAAGTAAAGTCAACCTCTTCTTAAAGGATTTAGAGAGGGATTTAGGCTCCATGACTTATAATAATAACATTGATAAAATTTATTACCACTTCACTACTATCCTTTCCAATACCATTAGCAAGTTCTCTAATGAGACTTCGTTTAAGAAGACTGATAGAACTTCCAATTCATGGTATGACAAAGATTGTAAGATTTCCAAGAAAGTGATCAGAGATGCTCCTAATGAAATCATTAAGATCCAGAATATCAATATATACAAAAATCTCATCAAGAGGAAGAAAAGGTCATATATTAATAGAAGACAGGATTATCTTCTTCAACTTTCTAAATTCGTCACTAGAAAATTTTGGAAAATGTGCTTGTTCGTAAAACCAAAGATAATCATTCCACCCCCTTAGAAAACTGGGACAAATATCTGAAGAAGTTGTATGACTCTCCATACACTATGGGAACCACCTTAATGCTTCATATTAAGGAGGATGTATTCTTTTTGGATGATGTTGAGTATGGTATTAATAAACTTCCTAATGAGATAGCTAAATATATTGAAGGTTACCAAGTTGGGATCCTTAAAATGGGGAGATCTATCCACATTTCTCATCTCCACAAGCTTCTAAATTTGGTTGTAACACATGGGTTCCCTCAGCTTTGGACCCAAAGTCTTATTGTGCCTATCTTTAAAAATAGGGACAAAATTTTTCCATCTAACTACAGGACCATTATGATTAGCCACATCCTAACCAAGCTTTATGGGCTCATTTTTGAAAAGAAGCTTAGCCTTTGGATTGAAAGCTAGGGAAAAAGAGATAAAGGTCAAGCTAGTTTTAGGAAACAACACTCGACTATTGACCATATTGTCACTCTTAGAACCTGTTGAGATTCAACAATATGATGAGCTTAGTGAAAAGAGTCGCCTTCACTAAATGGGCCCGCAGGCTATTTTTGGCGCAAAGTCTATTTTTAGACATGTCAATCATATTATATGAGTTGCAGGATGCTATTTGTGGATGGTTGGTCAAGTTGGAAAAATAGATGGACTTATATTTTTAGACATATTGGGCGGAGTATACTTTTAGACTGCCAGTCTAAAAATAGATATGTCGAATATTGTTAGCTCTTAATAATATTTGGACTCTAAACAATATCTTATTCTGCACTTCAGTTAAGTGCACAGATGTGGCACAGTAGCTGACAAAAGGAATTACGATATTCCTAAGGGTTTACTGGAGCTATTACATGGAGGACTCAGTTAGAACTCAAGTGGCAGAGTTATGACACAATTGGAAGAAGTAGTTATGGAGTTGTGTTCAGTTTAACTCAGTTAGACTCAATTGAGCTAGTTGTATCTAGTCTAACTGATTGATACACTAGTGAGAGTGGAGTGAATTAATTAGTTAATTAATTCACACAAACATGAATCTATTAATCAATCGAAGAATACACTCGCCAACTACAATGGCATGGTAGTTTCAAAGTGGAATCCATGAGAGGTAGGTGAAAGAGCAGGCGGACAGCCATTGTGACTATAGTGATGGCATTGATTGCATCCAACACCGAGTGGAGATGCCAATGAGGATTGCGTGAGCAAGGTCAGAGTAATTTTAACCTATTCAAAGCCATTCTTTAGAAGGGATCGTGCGTAGAGGCGCTGGTGTGACAAAGACTCTGCATGGATTTGCAAGATTGGGGCTCGATTAGGTGTAGCGATTGCAATGTACCGAGAGCTTGATATGATCAAATTTGTATGAGGATTGTTACATGATATCTATGACATATATTATATACATATGCTTGGGGTTTTCACCAAGCTCTTCGTTAAACAACTCGTGTTACTGTGTGAATTTTTATTGTTTCATGTGTGCATTGCAATCTTGATTTCATTTCCGCAAATGATCAATGGTGGAATAGATTCTGTATTTTTCATGAAGTTAAAATAGTGTGAGATCAGGAGAATCTTGGACATATAACACATAACTTATATAATTTATACATGGTATCAGAATAGTTGATCATTGGAGGAGTTTGCAATTATTGAAGCAGTTGAGTTTTGTGCTGGTGGAATTCGAATTTGCTGCAGTGTTTTCTTGGTTTCGAAGTTGAGCATTCATTGAAATGTCTTTCAACGGATTGCGATTGGAGTATGCCCTTGATGGTAGCTCAAATTACATAGCATGGAAGGACAGGATGGAGGCGGTGCTGGATGATAATGGGTTGGAGGAGTTCATTGATAGCGATGTTCCTAAGCCGGGATCTAGCGATGCTGTCGCGCTTGACACATGGAAAAAGAAGGTAGCAAAGTGTCGAAGGATTATGTTGGAAGGTGTGAAGGACCACATTGTGTCCAGCCTTCATTGGAAAGCCACTCCATTCTTAATGTGGAAGGCTTTGACAAACTTGTTCCAAATAAGAAGTGACCAGAGGAAGTTGGCGCTTAAAGACAAACTCAGGAAAATAAAAAAGGAGAAGGGCGACAGTATACCAAAATACCTCACGAATTTTTTCCACTGCAAGAATGAGTTGGGAAGTGTGGGGGTTACTGTTGATGAAGAAGGCTTGGTGAGCTTGGCTCTCCTTGGGCTTCTGAAGAGTTGGCATATTTACGAAGACTCTGTCAATGGACGGGAGAAACTGCCAGGATGGGAGCAACTTTGGTCGGATCTTGTGCAGGAGGAGATAAGGTGGGGTACCAGGGATGGATCTTCATCAAAGAATGAAGATGAAGAAAATTTCGCTTTGGCTGCTGTTGTGCTCAACTTAGTGTTCCTAAATTGAGGTCATAAATTATCAACCAGGGTCAGTAAACTGCTGAAGTGTGGTGCACTATATGTGCCTAGGTATCTATTTCTCACTACGTTGTGTTTAGTGTTTTTATGATGTTTTTGGTTTTATGGTTTTATGTCAAGAAGGAAAAGAACTAAGTGTTGGTAAAGAGAAGTGGATGGTTACACTAAAAAAAAGCAAAAAATACTCTAAACTGTGTATGACACTAAAGAACAGAAAATACAAAGCTTGATAAGGATTCATAGCAAAGAAAAAAATCACAACATGAAATCAGTAACCCATATCATGAACTCATCCAATTCATTCATTTAGAGATATGTTGGAATAGCTTGAGAAAAGGATAAGTTTTTAGTGCAATTGAGGTTTTCCTAAGTCAAAAATCAACTTACAATGTTACAACATCTCATCCATGGTTGAAGGTTTATTGGAACATAATTGGAAAAGAACATTTGTAGCACAATAATATTTCTACTCTAAACTAACTTCTAATTCTATTCTGCAAATCAATTTAGCACCACTAGGCCTCATTCAAAAGTTATAGATTTCTTTTTAGAATAGTCTTTGAGAAAAGGCTTGTTTGTGAAATTGTAAAAAGGTTGCAAAATACTCAAGGCCTTAAACTGTTATTGATAGTTCCTGTCCATATGATGATGTATTAATAGGAATTCATAACAAGAATATTTTGTAAATAATGAAGACCGTGGTATCTAAATTTAACAACTAATACAATTTAAAATGCAATGGATAACAACTAAACTAGAATGCTAATACAGTGAACTAATACTAAACTAGAGTGCTATTATCTAACTTGAAATGAATTGGAGCTGAGCTAGAATGATACTAATACAGTGAACAGAATTAAACTAGAGTACCATTATCAAGCTTGAAATATAGTGACAGAATTAAACTAGAATGACATCTACCTCCGGAGTATTCCAACTGAACCAAAATGCAACTAATTCTATGAAATACTACAACCATGCCTTGTTCAAGATGAGTGATATTTTGGAATAGTTTGTACAAACAAGTTTGGTTGTATCATTCAGTGCAAATGGGAATAAAAAAATAACAATACGAAGGTAAACTAAAACACCACAGCTAAGTCTTATCTAGAGTTAGTGATATTTTGGAAGAGATTAATGAGAATAGGACTAGCTGTAACAACTAATTGTAATTGAACACAAAAGCGTAAAGTTCTAAATTGCTACAATTATGCCTCATTCCGGATTAGTGATATTTTGGAATACTTCATGAGAACGAGCCTAAACTGTAGCATCCAATGCAAATGAATATAAAACACAGAGTTCAGAAATTCAATTAAACTAGGAATGAAACGAGGTTAAATTACTTATCTAAATTATATGAACAAAGCTCCTCAGGTAGCAGGGGCCCTCTACCACCGGAGTAGCACGAAAATCTACTCAAGATTGACTCAACTCGTGCAATAAAATGATGTTTCTTTCTTTAAAGGAGAAATTCTTCAAAACAGAGTATTTACGGCCTTTAAAGATCTAGCAATAAAAACAAAATCTAACCAACAGTTTCTCGGTCTCCAGAGTCATACTTATAATGAAGTTACATAACTACTCTATGAGAAAAACGGGGATAAGTGTCTCTCCCACTTCTAATCAAATTAAAACTCTTATTAACAATCTTGTGCTTAACTGCAGACATCTGTAGAGTCCGTGTTTTGATAGGAAACTGCTTCTCTTCTACGTGCATAACCGCTTTGATACTTTAACTCAGACTTCGTGGGGAGCAAGAGATGATGGGGAGGTGTTGTGGATTTCACCCATATGCCTTTTTCTTTGTAGTGACACCTGGAACCTACATAAACATGAGGATGGCTGCAGAACAGACGACTGGCTACGGAATGCCTGTATTCTGTAGCCGAGTCTTAGTCAAAATTACTACACCAACAAAATCATGAAAACATAGCAAGTTAGCCATTATATAAATTCTTAAAGAAATTTTATTTAATCCTACTGATCATTTAAGCCTGTAATTGATGAGGGACAAAGAAAATGAAGTGGAATGTGGTGAGTGAGAAGAACATATTTGGGGCTCAACAACTGCAAAAGCTTGAAAAGGAAAAGGGAATAAATCTTCCAAATTCAAAGCTAAAGGAAAGAAGCAGGATTTGTCCAAGTTGAAGTGTTTTCACTGTCACTAGCACGGGCATTTCGCCACTAATTTCCCACAGAAGAAGAAAAATAAGAGCGTTGTTGGTTATGCAGCAGGAGAGGCCTTAGCCTCACAGTTTGAGCTTGAATTTTCTTTGATCACATACTTGGTTTCAAGTGTGATGGGATCGGTGTGGTTTCTTGACAATGGTGCGTCTTTCCATATGACCGAAGACAAAGATTTGTTTAGTGATCTAGAAGAAAAGGATCTTGGAGTGCACATCGAGATGGGCGATGATGGTAGATACAGTGTGACTAGTATCGGAACCATTTCCTTTGAGAGGGAGTTCGGTAAACCTTTCATCTTGAAGGATGTCATGCATGTTCCAGGATTGAAGAAGAATCTGATCTCCGTGGAAATGTTGGAAGACAAGGGTTATGATGTTATTTTTAGTGAGGAAAAAGATTTCCTCCAACATAAACAACTAGTCAAACTAGGAGGATAGGGATTCAAGTTAAGAATCTTTATCAATTGTAGGTAGATGGATGCGCTGCAATGGCATGCAAAGCAGAAGGAGTGGTGAGCCAAGATGAGGGCGAATTGTGGCACAGGAGATTGGGCCATCTTCACCATGGCGCATTGAAAATTTTGCAGCGGATTTCTACTGGGCTTCCCAAAGGTACACTTGCGCAGTCGGATCAGTGCAAGGGATGTACTTTGGGAAAACTTGTGAAGACCACTTTTCATGAGAAGGATAGTCGTGCTTCGACGATCCTTGAGAGAATTCACACAGACATGTGTGGACATTTCTCAGTTGCTTCAACAGTAAAGCATAGGTATTATGTGATATTTGTTGATGAATTTCCTCGTAAGTGTTGGATCTTCTTCATGCAGAAGATGAGCGAGACATACTCAAAGTTCTGTGAGTTCAGGGCGATGGTTGAGAAAGAGTCGGGGAAGCAGGTGAAAGCTCTAAGGAGCGATAATGGTGGTGAATACATCTCTGGCGAATTCAAAGACTTCTGTAGCAAAGAAGGAATTCGAAGAGAACTCATAGCGCCTCATAACCCACAGCAAAATGGGGTTGCGGAGAGAAAGAACATAACGATCGTGGGTGCTGCACAGGCGATGTTGCATGATCAGGGCCTTCCCATACATTTGTGGGCTGAGGCATGCAACACTGTGGTTTATGTGCAAAATCGTTGTCCTCATAGAGTACTTGGCATGAGTACACCCAAAGAGGCGTTTTTTGGTAAGAAGCCTAATATTTCTCATTTGAAGATTTTTGGCTCACCTGTTTACATTCATGTGACGAAGGATGCTAGGAAGAAGCTGGAGCCGACCACAGAGTTTGGGATATTTGTGGGGTACACAGAAACACCCCACAATTATCATGTGTATTTTCCAGACAGTTGGATGACTGTCGTGTGACGGGATGTCAAATTTCATGAGGAGAAAGCCATGAAGTTGTCGCTTGAGATGGAGCTACACTTGCATGCAGAGGAGGAGCTACTTGTTCCTAAAGATGAGCCTCAATATGTGGATCAACCACAAGAGGAGGTTCATGGAGTGGAAGAAACCACTCATGCAGTGCCAAACATCAGAGGGCGGAAGCGCACTACAGAAACTGAGCGACTGAATCTTGATGCAGTGCAGAATGTAGGAGTTCCTACATCACAGCGGAGACAAAGACAATAACCTGACCGATTTACTAGATACATGGCTCTAATGAGCAAGTGTATTGTGATGGAACCATCCTCTTTTGAGGAAGCTGTGGAGGATTCTGCATGGGTGGATGCCATGGTGGAAGAGTATGATTCGATTGTCAGAAACAATGCATGGGAGATTGTCCCAAGGTCAGAAGGGAAATTGGTGGTAGGTTCGAGATGGATCTACAAAGTGAAGCAAGCTGCTGATGGGAGCGTTGAGAAGTATAAGGCAATATTTGTTGCCCGGGGCTTCTCACAGATCGAGGGTATCAACTAGGAAGAAACCTTTGCACCTGTCGCAAGGTATTCTTCCATACGGACCATCCTTGCTCTCTCAGCGCAGACGGGTTGGCACATTCATCAGATGGATGTGAAGATTGCGTTCCTCAACGGAGTCATTGAGGAGGAGGTGTACATTGAGCAGCCTGAAGGATTCGAAATCTTCACCTGTGAGTCGCATGTGTGTAGGATCAAAAGAGCACTATATGGGCTAAAACAATCACCTTGTGCTTGGTACACACGGATAGACAGTTATTTCACCGGATTTGGTTTCGCCAAGAGTGAGGCGGATCCAAACCTATACCATATTGTGGTGGAGGGTAAGCTTTTGATCATTGTGCTTTATGTAGATGATTTAATACTAATGGGTGATGAACTGTTGATACACTCATGCAAGGCAGATCTTGCAAAGGAGTTCGAGATGAAGGACTTGGGCCTCCTTCATTATTTCCTGGGATTGGAAATTTGGCAGCGGAAAGGTGAACTGTTTGTGCCTCAAGGAAAGTATGCCCGAGAGATACTGGAGAAGTTTCACATGCAAGGCTACAAGCCTATCGACACTCCCCTTCCTGGTGGTTGGAGGAAGGAGGATGCTACATCGGCAGAGGTAGTGGATGCCACTGTTTATCGACAGTTGGTTGGTTCGCTCATGTATTTAGTCAATACACGACCGGACATATGCTATGCTGTGAACCAGCTTTCACAAGCGATGGTTAAGCCTACCAAGCTCTTTTGGAAGGCAGGAAAGCATGTCCTGAGATATCTCAAGGGCACATCTGGGTATGGATTGTGGTACATACAGTCAGATGAGGTGAAGTTGCATGGCTTCACGGATGCAGATTGGGCAGGAAGCCCGACAGACAAAAAGAGAACATCTGGAGGGATTTTCAGTATTGGATCTACAACAGTTTCTTGGTACAGCAGGAAACAAAGATCCGTGGCACTCATTTCAGCGGAGGCCGAATACATGGTAGCAAGTTTGGCTGTATACGAGGCTATATGGATGAGGAAGATCCTGGTCGGTTTGTTCAGTTCACAGTTAGATCCCACGGTGATATATTGTGATAATCAGAGTTGCATTAAACTCTTGGTTAATCCAATATTTCATAATAGATCTAAACATATTGACATCCGGTACCATCATATCAGAGATTGTGTGCAGCGGAAGATCATGTTACTTTCTTACATTCCTACGGAGGATCAGGATGCAGATATTCTGACGAAGGCACTCACCAGGAGCAAATTCGAATACCATAGAGACAGGATCGGGGTGGAAAATAATCCCTATCTTGTTGAGAGGGAGTGTTGAGATTCAACAAGATGATGAGCTTAGTGAAAAGAGTCGCCTTCACTAAGTGGGCCCGCAGGCTATTTTTGGCGCAAAGTCTATTTTTAGACACGTCGATCATATTCTATGAGTTGCAGGATGCTATTTGTGGATGGTTGGTCAAGTTGGAAAAATAGATGGACTTCTATTTTTAGACATATTGGGCGGAATCTATTTTTAGATTTCCAGTCTAAAAATAGATATGTCGAATATTATTAGCTCTTAATAATATTTGGACTCTAAACAATATCTTATTCTCTTGGAGCACTTCAGTTAAGTGCACAGATGTGGCACAGCAGCTGATAGAAGGAATTACGCTATTCCTGAGGGTTTAATGGAGCTATTGAATGGAGGACTTCAGTTAGAACTCACGTGACAGAGTTTGGTGGAGTTGGAGAAGTAGTTGGTGGAGTTGTATTTAGTTTAACTCAGTTAGACTCAGTTGAGCTAGTTGTATCTAGTCTAACTGATTGATACACTAGTGAGAGTGGTGTGAATTAATTAGTTAATTAATTCACTAAATAATAACTCATTAATCAACTGAAGAATACATCAATTAACTACAGTGCATGGCAGTTTCAGTGGAGACCAGTGGAGAGATAGGTGAAAGGGCAAGATAGACTATCAGTTGTGACTATAGTGATGCATTGATTGCATCCAACACTCAGTGGAGATGCCAATGAGGATTGCGTGAGCAAGGCTGGAGTAATTCGAACTCATTCAGAGCCATTATTCAGCAGGGATTGCACAGTAGAGGCAGGCTAGCAGGTGGCAAATATCGGTGCATGGATTTGCAAGATCGGGCCTGATTAGTGTGTAGCGATTGTATTGTACCGAGAGCTTGATATGATCAGCTTTGTATGAGGATTGTTACATGATCTCTATGACATATATTATATACAGATAGTTGGGGTTTTCAGCTTCAGGCTTTCCCGTTAAACAACTATGTTAATGTGTGTGAATTTTTATTGTTTCATGTGTGCATTGCAATCTTGATTTTATTTCCGCAAATGATCAATGGTGGAATAGATTCTGTATTTTGCATGAAGTTAAAATAGTGTGAGATCAAGATAATCTTGGACATATAACACATAAGTTATATAATTTCTACAGAACCATTGCGGAAGAATGTCGCAATAGTAAAGCCAATCTCTTTTGTTGTTTAGTGGACTTTAGAATATATTTCGACATTGTTCCTTGAGATAAGCTTGTAGGCTTAAAGAGATCATGGTCCCTCCTGAGCCGAGGTTGTATCCCAATCATTATATGTGGAGGTTTGGTCCCCACAAGTTTTGTGGTCTAATTCTGAGCAAGACTATGTACGCTCTAGACGTGATTTTTTCAAATTGAATATATATATATATATAGAGAGAGAGAGAGAGAGAACATTAATAAATAAAAGTAATTAATAATAAATAAATAAAAATATGAAGAAAACAAAAGTAAACATGAAGAAATAAGAGTAAACATTAACAAAGAACATCAATAAGAAATTAATAAATTAAGGAATAAAGGAATCCTAAGATAAAACAAAAAACATATAAAAATATATATAAGTAAAACTAAATTTAAAAAACCGTAATATGCCGAATTGTTGCTTAGTACCCGTCTCTTATGCAAAAAGGTAATCAATAAAAATTATTGAATGCTTGAACAAATTTATAAATCTAATAAGAAACACATTTTCATACGACGAATGGAAGTAACATAAGTAATTAATGGAGTATATAACTTTGGAGCAAAATAGAGATAGGTGCATAGATAAATTTGGATGAAATATTAGCGCCAACATCATTGTTTGTTACAAAAGTTAAGAGTTTATTGAAATATGTTTATGAACATTTTATTCCATCTTTAGCTTATGGGACAAAATATGGACGAGAAATTACAATGTCTAGTATCTTTATATTAAATAATGTATATATACAATATAAATAAAATAAATAATTCAAAAAAAAGCTAATTATTGTAACAAACTATTTGTTTAACTTTAATTTTATACTCATCCTAATTCAACGACAAATAAATAATCTATGGTAGAATTTCTATGTCGAAAAATCAAATTAATATGAAGTATCTTGTGATGTCTTAATCACGTAGCAAAGAAGTCATATGTAATAAAATATCTAATATAAACAAATAAATTGTCTAGTATATTAAAATAAAAAATTTAGTTACACAAAGGCTTAAGTGTGGGCACAAAATATTCCTAATTTTTATTTGAAGTTATGATTAAAATTGTGAAAAGAAAAGATAAAATTTTATTTATTGTTTATTGTAGTGTTGAATTAAATTTTATTTTTTGTATTGCATCATGATTTTAAATTGAATTCAGAAAAATACATAATATAGGTAAGGTTTTTTTGAGGAAAATGATTAAACCAAGTCCATTCAAAAATAAAAATTAGCAAGGGAAAAATATGATGAAAATCACCAAGGGAAAAATTAGTGTAATATGCACTGTTCCCATTTCTGTTTTTTAAATTAGCCAGTTTCCATGGTTAAAAAAAACTTTAAAAGTTTTGGCAATTTTTTTAATTGGAAAAGAAAATATTAATTATGGAAAAATGCATAATTTTGGAAATAAAACCGATTATTAATTTATGAGGACACTTGGCGATTAGAATTTTTTTGTTTGTTTGTGAAATTTTGATTTTAAACCACATAAAATTAGTCATCCACAAATTAAAAATTACTAATTCAAATTTTAAAAATTCAAAAAATAATTTCCAATTTCTAAAAAAATAAGTTTAATATTTAATTTTACCAAAATTTTAATAAATTTTGGAAATAATTTCTAAAAAAATTGCAAATTAATTAAAAGTCAAAGCATTTTGACCCAAACTAATTACAATATATTTCACATATAATAATATAGAATAAGAATTAATTAAGGAAAAATGAAAGGATAAAAATAATATATAAATAATCTAATGAATTAAATAAAAATACTAATAACCTAGAATTAAGAATATTGCTAAAGATAAAAATATATAAATGAAAATGTAAATATAAATGTAAAAAGGAAGAGGATAAACTTGGCTAAAATTGTCAAAAAAACATTTGTTACAACATCTGTTTATGGTTACGGAGGTTTTGGCGGAGCTTTTAACGGAAATTCAACACAATTAAAAAAAATGGGCGGGCGGAGGTTATTACGGATGTTTTTTTCATCGGTGCGCTACTCTGCCTTTAACGCACCGGTGTGTACATGTCGACGGCGCTCTGGGGCTGTCTCTGTCCAACGCACCGAGACATTTAGGTGTAAAACCGCACCAGGTGTAGTGTTGGTCATACAACGCACGGGGCCATTCTAATTGGTCTTGGGATTTGTGTGGTGCCCATAGGTCGTATCAACGCATTGGTGCGCCGTATCACAGAAAGGCACCGATATTTATAATTGGTATCGGTATTCCTGCAGTGCCCATAGATTGTAAAAATGCACTGGTGCTTATAGATACGTAAATGCTCCGGTGCGCAGTATCACACAAACAGACTGATATTCATAATTGGTATCAGTATTTTTGCGTGCCCATAGATCGTACAATGACATCGATGTGTATAGACACATAAACGCATCGATGTACAGTTACTGACACACACCGGTTTTCGTGTTGTATTTTTTAGAAACATCAACCTGTGACAGTCCAATTATTGTGATTGTTTTAAATTCATTATTCATCAAAAGTTGACACATCTTTTAACAATATTATATTAATTACATTTTTATTAATGCATTTGAATGTGATGTTTGGATTAATTTGCTATATCATATCATAATTATTGTGGTTTTTAAAATTCATTATTCATCAAAAGTTGACACATATATATCTTATAACAATATTCATATGAATTAAATTTTTATTAGTGCATTTGAGAACAACAATGGAGAACGCAATAGAATAAATTAAAACATATATATATATATATATATATATATATATATTACAATCTTTATCATACAAAATGGGACAGTTATTAGTATCCCTTTGTCTTTCAATCGGGACACTATGTCCATTACATTAAAAAAAATGTTTGATTTCGCAGACATATATATTTCAAAAAATAAAACTCTTTGCTTTGATATCCAAACATAGTAATCATCATTCTTCGCTTGAACTGTTGTCACTCCTAGAGCTACTTCCATGACTTTGGTTATTTTTAGGAATGTTTTGTTCATGGCGTTGATTGTTTTCTTCTTTTTCACCTTCCATCTACAAACATAAAAATAAACTAAAATGAGTGTATATACATTGGTGAGAATAATGAAAATTGCAATATTAAATAATATACATCAATGTAAATCAAAAAGAAAAATGACGTACCATAGCAACAATTGACTCATAAATTATACACATTCTTTCAAAACTATGTACCATGCATCTTTCAAAATTTCATCTGTTGGCGCAGTTCCATACTTTGTTTCCTGCAATTTTTATACCCCGTAACAAATCATATATTTAATATAAAAGATGTTTTTGTTCTATTAATTATAGACGGAGCTAAGTAAAACAAGATCGATAGATGCTTACAAATTCCACAATTAAATTATGATATGCCAACATATACTCACAACCCATATTTAACCCAATTTCAATCAATTCGTCTGATGGTTCTTCTTTGTATGTTAGCACCTGTTTGAAGACATTCAATGATGATTTTGTAAAAAAACTTAAAAAATACAAAAATGAAATCTAGTTAAGTTGTTATAAGGATGTAACAATTACTCACAAACTTAGAGATCAACCATTTTCTTTCTTTTATTTTCTGCAAGAAAATTCTTGAAAATTAATATTTAATGCTAAATTGTTTATTTATTGTACCTAATGATCGAAGAATTCAATGATTACATATTACATTTGAAGCACGTTGTTTTTGTTGGAAAGAACGTCTATACATTCGTTCCACTAGATCTCTCAAACTTTTGTAAAAGTTTTTCCCCTTTCGTTAACTTTCAGCACCACTCCAAATGAGCTAAGGAGCAATTGATTTTCATTTGCATGTTCTATTTTTTTCTTTTCTTAGAACAACATTCATTTTTTGAGTTGTTGGTCCTTGTACAACATTAAATAGATGTGAATTAGTAGACTGTTTGACACATGTTATCTAATAATTTTAAGTATATTATTAATGATAATTAAAAAAAGAAACTCATATTGGATCAATAGTATTTTTTCATACACCTGGTTCATCCTTTTGCAATTTTTCCATTAAAATTTTACGCTCTTCTGGTCCTAGATCAGAAATAATCATATCAAGCTTCGTCATTTTGTGGCCTTGCATGATACACAATAAACAATACATATTAGTTAAACTTACATATAGTTCAAAAATAACATTTTTTATAAAGAATTTACAAAGAACTTGTCTTTTTTGCTTTTCTTGATGTGTTAACAGTATTTTTGTTACCTGATCGCTTGTCAGACATTTCTTTATCAATCTGAAACCTGTACCATATCATTCATTAATATATTTATAAATAAATTCTCAACTTTTCAGGTAGAAAATAAATCTCAAGGTACCGGTGCGCCTTTCACGAGGTCCACACCGCCGCTGGTGCGTGGGGATATTAACAACGCATCAGAAAACAGTATAATACACTGTATGGTGCGTTGGGTATTGTAAACGTACCGCAAAAAACAATGTAATAGGCCTAACAGTGCATGGAGTATTATAAACGCACCACAAAAATGGTGTAATACACTGGACGGTGCTTTCCTAGTTAAAAGGAGCACCGGTGCCCTATTTCAGATTTGGTGCATGGATTTAGAAAAAAATGTTTTCATTTTTTTTACTACAGTACTTTTGCGGTGCGTTGTATAATACATAGCACCGGTGCGGTATAGTACGCAGGGCGCACCGATAAAAAAAAAATCCATTTTTTCAAAAATTCATGCAATGGCCGAATGGATTGGGATTCGACTATGAAAGTCGTCCCGTGGGTTGGACGTCAATCTAAAATGAAAAAACCTAATTCTGAAATCACAGAAACAGGGAGAAGAAAGGGAATAAACAAAAAAATGAAGGGTTTATGGTAAAAATGGATAAAACTGCAGAAAAAAGTAAAAAACTGCAGAAAAAAAGTAAAAAAATAATCAAATTTAATCACAAGCTAGTTTCAAATTCTATGATACAGGGTTTGAATCACCAGAGGTTTGGTTTCTAATTGTCTAAATACTTATGTTCGAACATATTTCGTTGCTCCATAGTGTCCTCCTGCTCTCTTGCTCCAGGTTGTCTCCTGTAAATATCTGGCTGAAAATTTTAGCAAAAATAGTGAAATAATGAAAAGTGTTTAGTATTTAAAGAATTACTTTATGAAATTAGATTTTCGAAAATATTTTGCCGCCCATTTTTCAAATTGCTGCATTTTTTTCACTTAAAGAAAATAGGGTTGCGTTTTTTTTATTTGCATTTATGCGTTACCAGTGCGGAAGGGTTGTGACGCACCGGTACATGTTAGGATGATAAGTGCACTGGACTGTATAAAGTTTTTATTTATTTATTTATTTTATGTAAGATCATAATAAAATAATGATAATTATAAAGTACATAAATTTATTTTTATTATTTTCTAAACTTTATTATGTTACAAAAATTTGTATTATTCTATATTTGTTATTTTACATTATTTGCAAATTTACAAATTTAAATATTTTAATAAAATCATTTCGCATTAATACAATAAAAAATTTCACATTAATAGAATTAAAATTTTACAAATATTTTACATACAATTACAATTAAAAGTACAATAATTACAATTAGAATTAAAATTACAATTACAATTTTACATTAATTTCACATACATGAATTACTATTAGAATTAGAATTAGAATTTTAATTTTACATATAATTACATTTACAATTTTACATAGAATTACATTTACATTTACAATTATAATTTTACAAATATTTTACATACAATTCAATTAAAATTACAATTACAAATACAATTACAATTTTAGAATTTTACATACAATTACATTTACAATTACAATTTTACAAATATTTTACATACAATTCAATTAAAATTACAATTACAATTTTAGAATTTTATATACAATTACATTTACAATTTTACATAGAATTACATTTACAATTACAATTACAATTTTATAAATATTTTACATACAATTCAATTAAAATTACAATTACAAATACAATTACAATTTTAGAATTTTACATACAATTACATTTACAATTACAATTTTACAATTTTTCATATATACAATTACAATCATTTCAGAATAAATTCAATATTACAATTACAATAAAATTTTACATTAATAAATATTTTACATACAATTACAATTTAAATTACAATAAGTACAAATACAAATACAATTTTACAATTTTACATACAATTAAAATTTAAATTACAATTACAATCATGACATAATATTTAATAAATATCATGGTCATTTAATATTAAATTAATTAATGAACATTATCACGATCATGATAACCATCGTACAAACATCATATTCGACTAATAAACACATTCAAACATCAAATTAACATTATATATTAAGATTATCACAACACAAACATCAAATATACATCTCAATATGTCAAATAACTCATGCTATCACATATACACATCTATCTGCAAGCTAAACATTAAATGAACATATCTAACACGTCTAACAATATGCGCCACATCATGATGATCACCAACATGAAAATTAAGTACAACTGCAACATGGACACAAAATACATGGACCATATATATATAAAATTGAATAATGTTTAAAATATACAACTGTAATATAAATTTCATGGATCAGGCGCTGGTGGTAGTATAAAAACATCAATAACAGTACTACAAGTGGATGCCTGCTCAGTAAAGCTGGGTGCAGCCTCGACAGTCGATGGTCGAGCCTGCTCATGATCATGATCACTAGTACTGATGGATGCATCCGCTGGTGGTAGTACAACATCAATATGAGTAGTAGTAGTGGAGGCCTGCTCAGTCAATAGTGCAACCTTGGCGGTCGATGGTCCAGCCTACTCATGATCATGACTAGTACTGATGGATGTAGCTACAGGCTGTTGACTAGATGTGGCCGATGGTCTAGCCTCATCTCCATGATGACTGTTAGATGCTGCCAGTGGAGCGTCATACTCATCAGGCGCGCCGCAAGGTGAATGATCATGAGATGCATGTGAGTCGCTGCTCGCGGACTCATGTCCATCACGTGCCGCAGCTCGACTACACCTATAGCTACGGACAATCCTCCTTAGTCGCGTAACAGCTGTCGTAGCGCCTACGACATGCCGCATCAGGCCGTACATGTCACACGGCATGCCTCTCCACATCCGTAATAGCCTATCATCGGCCTGTATGTCTCTGTAATGAGCAGGCCTGATGCCCGCATCAACAATCAATGCACATAGTTGGTTGGCCAACTCCATCCTATATCTGGTATCAGGTCAACCACGCCCAACAAAAGGTGGCAGCGATGCACCATGATGAGAAGGAGCATGTCTCTCTGCTGCACCGGCCTCATCCTCATCATGATCATGCTCGGCATAAGCCATATCCTGATCGTCATCATCAGGATCCACACCTGGATCATGTGGTGGACCCGGTATCTCCTCGCCATCAAAAGAGACAATATCTACAAAATATATACAAGTACACAACAATAATTAGACAATTTCATTACACAATTTAATAAAAACAAGTTAATTAAGAACATGTTAGAATAAATATAAATAAAACAGTAATATTGCCTCTATCATCTGGCGGCTCATCAGCTGTGAAGGGGATGTTGGGACACCCTCGCCAATCTAAGCCAGCATAAGGACATGGGACCATAATGAAGGGATGCAACTTGTCAACACTGGCTAGTAAGTCCAGTGAATCATGTGATATCTTGGCTCGAAACAAAGTGTCTCCCCTCTTGGGCATCATCTTCCCCCACATGTGCATCCAGGCCTCAAACATCGGCCTACGAGGCTGTCGAACAAAACTAGGTCTCATCTCTGGAAACCTCTCAAAAAATAAACAAAACAGCTTTGAAGCAAAAGGGAAGTTGACCCTCCCTTGTGCATGAGCACGACATCTATCTAAGGCCATACAAAACTGCTGCAAAAAAATGGCAGACCACCTGACAAGTCGTGGCTGCTGTACTAAAGAATCAACATAATATAAAAGCGAGCAACTAATGCGTTGTCCGTCATTGGTGTTGTGGGAAATGGTCGAAATGATAAGGGAGAGGCACGTCACGTCCTGTCTACCAAAAGCACGTATACGTAATTGACCTCCAGGTACCTGAAACTCTGAAGGAGACAGTACATGTGCTCCAATGTATCTCTGGGAGTAAACTAACTCACTCATTGCTACACAACCAGCTAGCACGTCTGGGAATAAGGGAAAATCCACCCCTCTCCTCGATTGTCCTGTAATAAAATAAATATCCTCCTCAGTGGGTGTGTACCACTGGTCAAGACCAACTTGGAGCCTGTTGGTGGGCATTCCACCTGCGGATAAGATATCTAAAAAACACATTATGCACCTTTAGGGAAGTAGCCTCCTCATAGAACTTGAGGAGGCCTACCTGCCTAAGGATCTCCTGGGTATCTACAGTAATAGGGCAAGGGTATGCATCTCTCTCCCTCTCTCGGGCCTCCCATTGGCGAATCATGTCATACTGTTCAGCTTGTTGTTGCTTCTGTTCCTCCTCTTCTCTCTGAATCATTTCCATATTAAATATATATATATATATATATATATATATATATATATATATATATATATATATATTTTAAATTAAAACAAACATGTATTTAGGAATATACATTTATATATATTTTTTGAAAAAAAAAACAAACAGACAAGTCGGTGCACCATAAAAATATTTACGTAGGTCGCAGTGCCTCTTAAGAATGTAGAGTGTCGGTCCCAGTGCCCCTAATGAAATACAATGCACTAACCTTGGTGTAGCTGTCTATTTTTCAAGCACTATTAACTTCATCAAAGTTCAGAATAGCGGTGCGCTGACTGAAATATACGCCCCACCGCGTATAGTCATGTCAACGCACCGACTTCATGACAATTACATAGCTGACGGTGCGGTCTTTTACCCGGCCGCACCGTTGACCCTCTCGGAATCCAAATGCGGTGCGCTGACATACACTGGGGCAGATAATTCCATCAACGCATCGCACTGTGATTCCTGTGGTCAACGGTGTGCTTGGATAAATGAGCGCATTGCCTTTTATTTTATTTTTTTATTTTAAAATTATTCGGGGCGCCTTTCGGTACCGCCCTGAAAACGGCGTGGATACCATTAGCACTGGTGGCAGTGCGACCTGTAAATTTTACAGGCAGCATCGCTATCCGGTGTGACCCGAACAACTCCAGCGCATCGCGTGACATTTTTTTTTTTTTAATGGTTATTTTTAAGGTTATTTCAATTTCTAATCCGCTAAAAGGCTTAATTATGGAAAAACTAGAAAAATACCTGTACATTTCGCCATCGAGGAGGCATATTGGCTGTAAAATTTACAAAAGAAAATTTGCCCACCGTTTTTCAAAATGCAAGCTGGAGATTGGTGGCCAATGCAGAGCAGCAGTGCGTGCAATGGGTGCAATGAGAGCACCGATGTCAAGGCAGTTCAGACAAGGGGAAATGGCACCGGTGCTTGAGAGCTCTGGAGCACTGAGGAAAGTGAAAAATGAAGTTTTTTGGCCGTAATTTTTTTATTTATTTAACCCTGTTTCGGTGCGCGGGGTTTTATAGGCGCACCGGTACGCTTACCTACAACCGCATCAGGCTGTGTCACATTTGGCGCGTTGTTTATAATGCACCGGGGCCGTTTCCTAACACTGCACTAGGATGTCTCAGTTTCGGCCTGAAATTTTGATGATGCATCGGGGCGGAATATCCGTAAAGAAACGATGAGGAATAGTCGTAAAGCACTGATTTTTTGGTCTTAATTATTATTATTATTATTATTTTTTATGTAACGCTATTTTGGTGTGAGCGGTTTATTGGCGCACCGGTGCTCTTGGATAAGAACGCACCAGCGTGTTTCTGTTTTGGTGTAGTGTTTTATGATGCACCGACACGGAAGAGTGGTGAAGCACCGGTGTGTTACAGTAATAGGAGGCCCCAGATGTGTGTGTACGTCACGCAAGCTGTCCGGTGTGCCAATGTCTCGTGCGCACCGGTGCGTTCTATGGTAGGGTCCGCACCGGTAATTGAGAGCTCAGGAGCACTGGAAAACTAAAAAATCCGTGTTATTTTTCCGTATTTTATTTATTTATTTATTTGTTATTATTTTTTTAACCCTTTACCGGTGCACGTTGTTTATAGGCGCATCGATTCTGTTTCTTACAAACGCACCGATCGGTTTGTGTTTTGGCGCGATGTATTATGATGCACCAGCGCGGTTTCTTTCTACCGCACTGGGTGGTTTCGGTTTTGGCGCAATGTTTTATAATGCACCGGCGCGAAAGATCTGTGACGCACCGGTGCTATAGAATAATAAGACGCACGGGGTGGGTGTGTACGGAGTGCACAGTGTTCGGTGTGCCAATGTTTTAGTCCACACCAGTGCTTTCTTGGTTCCAGTGCACCGAGGCGATGTGTAATGATAAGCGCACCGAGAGGAAACCATTCGCAAAACCCTCCGCCCGCCAACCTCCTCTAGTAACCTTCGCTAGAAATGGATGTATGGGGTTCCTAAAAAACATCCGCTAGAGGACAGTTTCCTTGTAGTGAAAAAGAAAAAAGAAAAAAGGAAAAACACAATTAAGAATGAAAAAAGGGAGAAACAAACAAAGAAAACAACAAAGGAAAAAAAACACATAAGAAATAAATAATGCTAAGAAGAAAGGAAAGAGATCCAACAACCGCTAATTTTCCATCCATTGCCTTTATTCAAACTACTTGGCCTTCTCTCAATCTAGATGGCCTCCCTAAACTATTTGTGATGGAAATGATCAATCCTTGTAATGACCTGTGCTTCTTCAATATAGATGTGGTGTCTCCTCTTCTAGCATGTTTTTCCAACGCTTAGGAGTGAGTCTTACCATGTTTGATGTCGGTTGCATGCTCATGAATTCTTTGGCTTATGGAGTGACCAGTTTCTCCAATATAGGGGGTCCCACAAGAATAGGGGATTACATAAACACCTTTCATATTCTTAGGGTCCACCAGATCTTTGATGGATCTTAGGGAGCTACACATGGTGTTGATCTGAATGGAATGTGGCATCCGCCCATGGTAATTACCCATAGTGTTGTAAGCAGCACCTACCCATGGTATTCATTCACCTGTGGTATTCATACACCCATAATATTCATCTACCCATGGTATTGTAAGTTGCATCCACTCATGGTATTCATCCACCCATGGTATTTACCCAAGGTATTGTAAGTGGCATCTACCCATGGTATTCATTCACCCATGGTATTTACCTATCCACGGGATTTACCTGTGGTATTGAAACTAAAAAAGACTATAAGTTACAAGTCACATTTTGTAAAAGGAGAGATTTTCCACAACAATGTGGCTTCTACCGTTATTCTTTGTTTTAATAAAAAAATTATTTATGGTTTTATTCACTGCATGTTCTCTCATTTTGTTGGCATTTCAATTTTTCAGACTTTGGGGGCCTTCCCCCCAAGATTCGGATAAGGTGTTTAGAGGTTTGTTATGTGAAATTTAAGATTACAGACAAAAGTTATTTCCCTAGACCTAGTGGACTCGTCTAGAACAACAAAGGACAAAGAATATAGAGTTTCTCCTTAGAGAAAATGAAGAATGGGAAATAAGCCTACTTAGAATCTCTCACAAGATTTACTCTCCTCCTTGCTTGTAAGCTCAAAGTAAAGTTCCAAGTGCTATAATTAGAATCTGCACACATGACCAAAACAAGCCAAGGATCTGCAACATCGACGTAGCATAATTCAATTACTTAATTCAATGAATCAATACAACATTGAAATACATGAATGTAAACATAACATAACACATATAGGAAACACAAGGTACTCTTTGTAATAATAGAAATAGGAGAGAGTTTACAACCATAAATATAAGCTGATCTTGTAGGGATCTCCTCAAGTTGTTTTGTTCTTCCTTGTCACAAATCACACCTCAATGTCACCCTAATGCATGAATATGATGATTCCTTTAGGTTCAAGGCAATAGCATGATAGCATAATCAATCTCCAAAATCCAACCTTAATGCTATGGATGATAGTAAATTTATAGGAAAGATGAGGTAGTTTAGGATTTACCATAATGGGCTTGAGATCCACATATGATGGGAGGATGAGCTCAAGGGACAAGAGCTGAAGTCTCCAAGGTAGGATTCGATAAGATTCGAGCTTCTTATCCATGGTAAATGGTTAAAACAACCCCTAGAAGCTTCTAGAAGAGGAAGCTTTAGAAATATTTTTAATTTTCTTGAATTTCTAGAATCAGCACACCTACAGAAGGGAGCAACCAGCTCTGATCAGCGCTAGTACAAAAAGGAGAAACCAACACTGAAAGTAGGTGGCTAAAGGAGCAGGGTGCGTTGGGGCTAAAACACTGATTTTAAGCAGTTAATTCCATAAACTCAGAATTTTTGAAAAGGTCATGCTTAGGGCTTTGTGAAGGGATGATGGCAACATGTTCACGGATATTGATTGATCTGGTTTCTAGGCCTATTGATTAGATGTGATAAAATGGCCTATAACAGGGCCTAAAGTGGAAGGTACTTTGTGCTTATAAAGGATCCAAGCAATCTTTTTTGTGGTCCCCTAGATAAAAGGAAGATGCACCCCAAAAATCAAATCCATGGGCTCTTTTTGTATCTTCAAACCTTTGGTGGATTTTAGGAAAGCCTTGACACCTTTGTGCTTATTATAGTCATTATTTTCAAATGCTTTAAGGAGATGGGTTTTCTCACTATCAAGGTGACTTTCATCATAAACTCTTAAAGCATGAGTAGCCAACGTGTTGAGAGCTCGCAACTTTTGAGTAGGATAATGATGGGATTTAACATGAAGATATTGCTCATTGTGAGTATTCTTATGAAACACCTGGTGAGAGAAAGAAACATAATCCCTATTAGAGATAAGAATGTCATGGAAGGGTAGACTGCCATTGACTTCTTGCTCCATTGTAAAATTGATGGAGCTAGATTGATTTTTAAGATGGTAAAAAAAATAGATATAATTTCTCCGCTCGTGAGGTTAAATGAGGAAGGTGTAATCCACAAACCTATTCCAAAGCTTTGGCTTCAATTGTGTTGAGGCAATACTTTGGATTTAAAGTCCTCCATGACCAAGAAGAGTGGAAAAACCATGGACACTCCACAAGCCTTGTTCATAGAATTCACCTTTGAAGCTGATTATTAATCACCATTATTTTGTTGCTTCAAGGTATGTAATGTTAGTGAAATCTACAACCTTCACCATTATTTTCTTGCTTCAATGTGCATGATGTTAATGCAATTTACAACTTTCATTGAATAATAATGTTCATCAATGCCTTACTACAAAGTATACTATCGTTATTTTGTGTTATGCTCTTCCTCTTAGAATGTTTCAAGAAATCCCTAGTTACAATCTTCACACAATGGATTGGAAAAAAATTGCAAATGACCACATGCAAAAGACTCTTTGCACTTAAAAGTAACACATTTGTAATTAAGTATGTGTATCTGAACCTTATCAAGAACCTTTACTCGAACTTTTTCAATGAAATTATTTGAAAAAATCACTCCACCATGTGTTTAAGTGAAATTTTTTTCATTGAAATTAACAAGGTGTAAAAGGAAGCTAAGATACTATAAGGAGGTGATCAACCCCACCCTTGATAACCAAAATTATCTCTCTGTGTTGACTAACACTAAGAAAAAAATGAACATCGCTAGGATAAGAACTAATTCTCATGAGCTTTGGAGTGAGACCGAGTGGTGGTCTATTCCTAAGACTCCCTGGAACGATAGAATCTGTCAAATTTGCGATACTATGCAGGTGGAAGATGAAAATCACTTCCTGTTAGACTTTCCGACTCTTACTTACATCCGCTCTCAATTCCCTAACATTTGCCACACTTCCAATCTTGTTGACCTATTAAGCCAACCCATCTATAACGATCTTGGAGCGCTTCTTTCCCTTCTCTTTGATCATAGAGACACGATTTTGAAGAATCACACCTAGAATATTTTTCTTTTTCTTTTCTTGAGGTCCGATAGGCCACATTGGTCTTAGTGGACGTTCATCATCATCATCATCATCATCATCGTCTCAGAGTGATATGTCATTTGTATAATAAACTAAAATAAAAATATTTAACTCTCAAAAAAAAATAAAAATAATAATCATAATAATTAAAAATAAGAAATATCTTAATATTATAAAAGATATCATTTAATATAATTAAATTATCACTTTGTATATTAAATTTTATTATTTGCAATTTTTTGTTATTGTTGTTAAATTTAGAATTAAAATATATTCATATAGAAAATATTTTTATATTTTATATTTCAGTTTTTGAGGGACTATCACTTTTAGCAACAAGATTTAAAATCATTACATCAAAATTCGTAAAAATTGAACATGAATAAAAAAAATCCTATGATTTTTACTAACCAGACAAAATAAATACAATTAACTTAAAATAAAGAAACTATGATTTTTCCTAACCACCGACCCAAAATAAATACAATTGACTTAAAATTAAGATATATTTATGATAGTGATATTCAACATTAACTTAAAATTAAAATCTACTCGAATGAAAAACTAGTGAAATTTTACTATTTAAGAAGTTTGACCTGCTTAAAATTATAGTGTATATGGGGTATAGGAATTACATACCGAAGCTGGAATATCGCATAAGGAATATCTCATAAATGAAGGTTTAAATTGAATGATGTGGTCTCTATTGTTCATAGAGTCAAATGTCACAATTTAGGAGTATTATTTGGATACATGAAGGTTTTTATTATTTGATTTTTTTGGGTTAAAATAATTATTTACATGAGCAGAATTCTTTCGGTAATAATCACATGAATAAAACGAGGTGGACGCGTTTCGAACCAACCAGTGTGATTCATCATCAAGACAATGTGTGATGATGAACCACACTGTCCTGATGATGAACCACACATAGTCCTGATGATGAACCACACTGGTTGGTTCGAAACGCGTCGACCTCGTTTTATTTCATGTGATTATTACCGAAAGAATTCTGCTAATTTATATGATGGATCACAGAAACTTAGATTCCAGAAATTATTTACATGTTTTAGGTGAGTATTTTTTAATGATTAAATAAATTTAATATTTGAAAATTTTTATAAAGATGAAATTTGATTATTATTATTATGTAATTTTAAAGTTACCACTGAGTGAGACACTAATTTGGTGTAACAGACTTTTTTGTTTGTGAGACAAGAGATCTATTTCTGTTTAGCGATTTGACTGCTAAGTCTACAAAAGCAAACATACTTTAGCCCGTCAAATTTTAAACCTATGACCAATACATGCTCTTAACCATTAAGCTCACTCAAACTGTATCATAATAATCTAAAACCTAAATCACTTGCCAATCAACCTAAGGTCTCAAATTTGTTTATTTTCCTGCCGAGTATATTTAATTAATTTAATAATGGAATCGTTTTGTCTCATCATAATTATCCGAATTCTGATTGTTTTGGCATATTATTGCCGTTATGAAAGGGCGTGTGATGATGATGTTTCATGGTGCATTACATGATCGGTGTTCCCTCCTGTGGACCCCTCCAACTAAATAGGTACCTCCCACGTGGCTCTGCCATCCAGAGGACGCGTGAAATGAAGAACCCTGCTCTCTCCGGAGTCCCTACCTACTTTGTTTACTGCCTGCCCTTAAATAAACGAAACGGTCAACGGCGTTAGGTAAGTACGTCTGAAACCTGCCGCTTTCAGCATCTCGTAAAAATCGTCTCTGCATGCTGCACGTGACTCTTATCCACCTGCCGTTCACACGTGCTGCGCACTCTTTCGATCTTTTCTTTACTCCCAAGTTGATTTCACAAATAAACTATTTAAATAAAAAAGCCCTTCATTTTCATAAATAAACTATTTAAATAAAAAAAGCCCTTATTTATATAAATAAAAATCCCTCATTTTCATAAATAGACTATTTAAATAATAAGGCTTCATTTTCATAAATAAACTCTTTAAATAAAAAAGCCCTTCTTCTTTTTGAACCTGCCTTATTAACAAAACCATTTTTTCTATCGATACTCGCACCATTACTTGAGCACTTACCAACAAGGGGGCAGCAGGGCATCTCTTCGTTCAATGAATATGGAAAGCGTGGTAAGGGTTGCTCTTTAATCACTTACTATTATAACGGTTATAAAGAAACCTTTCATTTTTATTTGTCAAGTTAATTTCATTCATAAATATGATATTTTAGTTTATTTCATTTTTTTTAAGAGTAATTTAAGATGATTTTTATTTAGTTATGGATTTATTTTATTAAATATTAAAAAAAAAGTTAGCATTAAGTTTAGGTATTTGATAAAAGTGAAAGCTCATTTATGATGGATTATAGGTGTTATTTTATATTGCATGTTTTTCTTTAAATAATAATGACGATTTAGTTTAAATTTTAGTAATAAGTGATGGTTGTTCCCACTTCTTGTTTGATTACTTAGTTATGATAAAATTTTCCATTTGTTTTGAAAAACAAATAATTTTTTTGTTAGAATATTTGTTTAGAAAGTGTTTTGTTTTGTTTTGTTTTGTTTTGTTGAAAAGAACTTTGAGATGAGTAAAGTGTGTCTCTATCTTTAGTGTGGTTTTGGATCATTGAACTATAAACATCCCAATTTGATAGTTGATCTTTATTAAGGATTTGTTAAGTTTGATGTCCACATTCTAGA
The DNA here is from genome assembly GCA_034641835.2 of Pinus albicaulis. Classification (NCBI taxonomy): domain Eukaryota; kingdom Viridiplantae; phylum Streptophyta; class Pinopsida; order Pinales; family Pinaceae; genus Pinus; species Pinus albicaulis. Next base: position 64,069,578 of record CM076576.1, read on the forward strand.
ATTTACTTTACAAGAATTTTGGTAGTAATATGGTAAATCCAATTGTAGTTTTTATGGAAAACTTCATGAGATTCCTTTCACATTTCTTGGAATAATTAAATGGATGTAACTGAACCATCAACTATGAAATTATAAGGAAAATTTTAAATGTTATAGGGTGTGGATTTTCTCTAGCAATCACTTCATAATTAAATTATATAAGTTTTCGTAAAATTGCAATTTATCATTGCCGAAATTGCATTTTTGAATGCACAAATGGATTAAAGAGCCTAAAAAATCCAATTGCAATTGGATTATGTAATCTCAACCATTGGTATATGTGATTCTTGCAATTCTTCTAAATTTTATCTATATTTTTGGTAAAAAAGGTTATGGTTAGAAAATATCCAAATTGTAACATGTTTAGACTATGCTTTAACCATAATAATAACTAGTAATATCCTGAGGGACTTACTAGTTTTAAACTTTTGACATATTGTCTCTCCATGGACAACATGTATTGGGACTATGCTTCTATTGTAATAGTAATGAGTAATATCCCGAGATAGTTGAATAGTTTTAAAATTTTGACCTAGTGTCTTTCCATGAACAACATGCCTTGGGTAACGAACAACCTTAAGGGACTTGACTAGTTTCAAACTTTCGAAGTATTGAATTTTCATAAACAATATGCTTTAGGTATAATGATTTATTGATTTTTTTTTACTAAAGCCAATAGATGGGTACCCGTAATCAACTCAGTGTATGTGGATCCATTCTGCTAATGCCAACTATCATAACTAAGTTTGCCATCTACCCTCTCGATAATTAATAATTGTATTATAAAAGTTCCCACAAAATTTCAAATAAAAACTAAACCCTACACTTACTCATTGTCTTATTATCTATAAACAAATTTTTTTTAAACCTATACAACATTTTTACAACATTTTTACTAATTGTCCTATTACCTATACAACCTTTTAATAATGAAACAATCTATACCATTTTTCTAAACAACATATTAAAATCATTAGGGAAACATATTTAATCTCAATTTTAAGCCTTGCAATTACATATAGCCGTAGCTAATACATTAGTTGCTATCAAGTTAAATTGACTCCTTTAATTAATCGACGAAAATAAGATCTAAGCAATGAAGAAAATCAGATCTAAGAAATAAATGGGAGGGCAGTGGGAGTGGGAGTGGGAGTGATAATTATACATCTAAATTGGGAAGTAAATAAGTGCCCTTCTCAAACGAGGAGCTGGTTATGATTGATGTGTGCACTGAGATATACGAGCAATGATTCCATTTGATGGAAGTGGACCTACCACTAATGGAAAAATCCATGAAGAATCATATTGAAGTATAGAGTAAGGAAAGTGTGTTCGTTGATATAATAACTCATAATGACGTCTACCTACATTATAGCAACACACTTCATGGCATTGCACTTTCGGTTCATAATTTTCAAAATTTCAATATTAATTATAAATGAAAATATTTATTTATTTTAATGTTTTTTTAATATAAAAAATAAAATTAATAAATTAAAGTAAGGGTTAGAAAATTCTCAAAACAACATAAGATTAAAGAATTTGTCATTTTTTAGTATTAAGAGTGAGTGAGTTTGTTTGTTTGTTTTTTTTAAATTATGTTAAGTTTAGGTTGGGGTTAATTTGTTTATTAGATGGAAGAATGATCTATTTACAGTAAGATGTTATTATCAAGATTGTGCCAAGCTCAATTGAGCTTGGAAACTCTTTAGAATAATTTAATTCTCCAAAGTAATTTCCATCCTCAATCTCTCCCTATGAGTTTTGAACCTCAGACCTAGTAGAGAGTAGAAACTAAACCTCACTAACACTGTGGTGTACACATCATAAATTAATATTAAGAAAATTGAAGATCCCAAATACTTTTTCTGAAATACATTACATATACCCAAAATAAATCACAATTTCAAAATATTTACTACAATATTAAATTATTTAAACTTCCAAATCATTAAAATTATAAATATATAAAATACTTATCCAATCCAGTACTTTTATCTAACAAAACAACATTTCTAAAACAATTAAATAATCTCATTTCAATAAACCAATTATATTTTTAATAAACATTACTTATTATCATGATAAAATAATTTTTATAATTTTTAATTTTTTCAAGTTATTTATTAAAATGATTATTATTTTATAACAATATAATAAAATCCATGCTTTCTTTTTCAAAATAGTTATCCGATACATTCAACATTAAAGTGAAACAGATTAAGGTAACCTTCATTAACTCATTTCATAAAACGAAATTATGGTTTTAAGTGAAAATTCTCGTTGACTATTTTGATTTCTCAACCCTTCTAAAGTCATCATGTTTAATAATGTGCCTTTGTTTTTAATGTGCACGCGTTCAATTGTCACTCTCAATTTACATAATTTTTAAAAACTTTGTTGTCCTACTACGGTTGAGTGACAAGTCCATAATTAACCATTCTAATGTCCTCCCTATTTGAATTTCCAGATCTATCATTACAAGTTTATCATTTTAAAATTCATTAACATTACAGGTGGTCCATATTGAGTTATATAAAAAAAAATTATGATGGTATTCGAAGGAATTTTGGCACGAGTTTTAAATTTTGTGTTTTTTTTTTCAATTTAGGTTGGGGTTAGTTTTAATGTTGGATGGAAGAACACTCTTACCAATTGTAGGATGTTGTTACCAGGATTGTACAAGGCTAAGTCGAGTATGAACATCTCATGAGACACTTTTTATTCTCTATAGCTATTTTCCACTCTCAACCCCTCCCCATGAGATATGAACTTGTGATCTTATGGGGACTAAATCCCACACAAACCAATTGGTCTACATGCCATGGGTTAATCCTTGTGTTACTTGAGGTGAAAATGGTAATGATATAATCAATTGCAAGTTGAGGAAATTTGAATAAGGATGGATAATGAGTTTATATTGTTTGTAGGCTTGCAAACTTAGTTACTAACTCATAGTGGTACCCCATGAAGTTGTTAGGACAATGTACTAGTCTACTATGGACTAAGAGGAACCAGGATGTCTAGCCAAGCAAGGGAAAATGATCAACAAGGTACTACAATGTATGTAAAGGATGGCATGATCTAGCAATATAGTGGATAGTGTGTTGTATGTGTTATGACAATAGTGTAGATGAGTTCATTGAAGATATGTTAATGCCTAGTGTAGCAAAGACATGATCTTCAAGGACTATCAAGTATTTTCCTAGATGGATGACATCTCAGTCCTACATTTGGTAGTGAGTTGTTTAAGTGTAATTGTCTCAAGGAAGGCAATGGTGTAGCATTTCCTATTATTAGGCGGCGACGGTGTAGAATTGCCTATGGTGAAACTGGGCACTCAACATTCTTCTCACTCTAAGGTTAATGACTTGGTTTCAATCAAGACATGTTGGTTAGACACAGTCTAGGTGATACAAGTGGTTGGTGGTCATGCCCAATCAATAATGTCACACCAATTTCATGCAATGCCTAGGCTTGTTAAGTAGTTTTCATGCAATGACTAGGCTTGTTAAGCAGTATGAAACACTCAAGTGAAATGGAGTTTATCCATGTGACAAATGATATTAAAACCTTAAATGTGCCAATTGTAGAAGTGTTTCTTCATCGACACCCCTTTCATTGGAAGATTTTATGGAAGCATGTTGATGAGAACATAAAAAAATCAAATTTGGAAGAGTGTAAGGAATTTTGGTTTAAGGTCAAATCCCTACCCTAATGGAGGTGTTAGTTGTAGTGGCATGCTAGATGGAAAGACATGCAAACTTGGCTAGGTGTGCACATGAATTCTATTTGTTAGGTAGCCTTAGTGGCTAGCTCTTGGTGGTGTCCCATGAGGTGGTTAGGAAAACGTACTAGCCCTAAGTCTACTCTGGGTTAGAGGATCAAGGATGTATAGTTGAGTAGGTGTAGATGATTGATGAGGTATTGCAATACATGCTTCAAAAGGGAATGTCATGATTTGTTTGTGTGGTGGATGGTCTATTATCTCTGTTATGGAACAATGTTGATGAGTGTATTAATGGTATGTGAATGCTTAGTGTGGTAAAACATGATCTTCATGGACTATCAAGGATTCACCTACATAGCTGACAACATCATCCTACATTGATATGAAATTGTTCACATGTAACTGACTCGAGGGATGCAATGTTGTAACGTTGCTTATGGTTGGGTGGTAAAATGAGCACTTGTCATTACACTTACTCTAAGATGCATAGGTTAGGTTCAATTAGGACATGTTTAATAGGTGTGGTCTAGATGGCCTAAGCAATTAATGGTCATAGCCAACTAGCAAGTTCACACTAGGGTCACATTATGACTAGGTTTCTATAGTGGTATGGGATCCTCAAATAGAATGAAAAGTCTAGCCCGCGACAATATATGCCCAAATATATACCATTTGATGCATATGCACAAATATCCAATGGTGTATATATTTGCATATAATGTCATAATTGCTCCATATTGTTCACTTTGATTACATGCTAGTTGTATTTCATCCATGTGTTTATAAGATACCAAATATGTTGGTTGAGTTGTAATTCAATGGTATATTTGGTAGACACTTATCAAAATTAACTTAGGTTTGATTGGGCTCTGTTGGCTTGCAGGGTCCTAACCCAGGTTCAGATTTAAGGTTTGCCAAAAAACCCCTATACTACTGGCCCTTTCGGCAATGACTTGCTTGTGCAAGCCAAGGTCTCACCCGAAGTAGTATGGGAGGGTGCTGGAACCAGGTTTCCGCACCCTGAGAGAAAGAGAGTTAATAGAGGCGGTCTGGTTAAGATTTATCAAATTTGCGCAGAAGGAATCTTATCGCAGAACTCTTAACAATGTACGTGCAGAATGAGAAGTTCACAAACCACAGATAGCATAAGCAATTATTACTAATCAGATCTCAATATTATCTTCGCATCCACGTGCGCATCAATATTAATCAAACTAAATCACTGTAACATCAAGAACATAGCCAGTCTATAACACAGAGATGAGACCAACAGATTTATCATTCATTAGCTCTAAAATCCACTTACAAACCCAATTCCCAACCCGCGCACATAGCCAGCGGGGTCCGCACACAGTAGGATTGAGGATCTCCGCGCACACAACCAACCGGAGTCCTTACTCAATTACAACCCAAAACAGATCTCAACAGTTCGCAACTAACATCTATCAAGCTTAGCCTACCTCTAGACTTGATCTACTCATCTATTTATAGCACCTTAGCTAGCGCTATCCTATGGTCCGCAAACCATGGTTTGCAGACCCTAGGTCTACCCTTTTGACCCATTACAATCCATTGGGGGTTTGACCCACCCCAAACTCCCTCTGCTAGACCAAATAGTACAAAAATATTACAAAACTTGGACAAAAATAGGGCTAGGAATGCCAGTGCTAACAGGCTCCATGTAATAATCCTTGAGAAGACATGTCATAAGAATATTTGTTCCATAATTTTAACTTGACTTTGTTCAAATCGTAATAACTTGATCCTTTTGATATTGTGTATTTTAAGTTGTTATTAGAGCTCTTAGTAGTTATTATACTATTTTCCTAATAGTTCCCTCATTGAAAAGACAATGCCATGAAATTGATGCTAACATACTGCCATAACTGTCACTGATGTCTCTGAAAGCATCACATTCCAAAATGAAATTCTTTTTTGATTCCACCGCCCCAGAAGTGCAAAAAGTACACACCCTTTCTTCCCAAGCTTCTTTAGGTCTCTTCCATCATCCCGTTTCACAGCGAATTTGTTGTGAGTTAGTTCTTAATTGAGCAATAAGATTCTTTGCTCTCTACAGAATTCTAGCTCCAATGTACTCTTTGTTTCAGAGATCACAAGTGGGGTTGAATTCTTGAACATAGTACTTCTTATTTTTACCGAACCCTTTTCCCCATATACCCCTATGAAAATTTTCCAACACAAAATTATTTAACTCCTTGCTATTTGTGGGACATGCATTAAGTAAACATTCCATTTTTGCATCCATTTTTTGTTTTGTCTCATCCATGATTTATTTATTTCACTCATGCCTTCATTGAAGATAACTTTCAACCATCTACCTCCTCCCATTTGTTCAATTCTTTTTAGATACCTTATAAGACGCACCATAGCAATTTCTTCGATGGGAGATGCTCCTGTTTCCCTCAACATTATCTAACAAGGAACCAAAATTTTTATTTTTAACTTGCTCATGATCAAGCATTTTTGGATTTTTTAAATTTGTTTCCATTTTGAAATAGGGATGCTGCTAGCCCACAATTCACACCCATATAATATCACTGGACAAACCAGGATTCCAAAAAGCACTTTAATGGTGTTCCAATCTCATCTTCCTCTCTACATCTGTTTTGAAGTGCATATAATGCTTTCCACCGTCCTAAAATTTGCTTCTTTTTGCAATCCTCCCAATTAAGCTTGTTGTTGAAATCGATCCCGAGGTACTTATATTCATTTACTTCTTCAATAATGTTACCTTCAAAGAAGAACATATGCTGGCTTTGCTTCCTTTTATTAGATAAAATCATTATTTTGGTCTTACTGGTATTGACTTGCATACCCACTACTTTACAAAAATACTCAAGGGAATATAGGTGCATTTGCAATCCATGGGCCGATTTAAAAACCAGTACAAGATCATCGTCATATAGAAGAAGCTTTATCACAAACTACCCCAACCAAACACCACCCCCACCTTGCAAATTTAGCCACTCTTCCAATTTGTCAAAATATAAACCAAAAAGGGTAGCGGATAAAGGGAAACATTGCTTGATTCCAATATCACTTATAAAACTGTCTAAAATACCTGTTGAAGTTCTCATTTTGACTTTCACCTCTTCATAAAGCCTATGGACAACAACTCTATATTTTAAAGGAATTTCAAGTTCTTCCATTCTACCCCACAATTTGTCTGTAGGGACCGTGTCAAATACCTTTTTGAAGTCAACAAAGTAACAAACTACTTCTTCTTCCCCCCCCCCCCCAAACCTTTTCAACAATGTGTCTCAGCGTGATACCGTGATCTACTGTAGAATGCTTTGGACTAAAACTCGCTTTCCATTTTTCCCTCTTTTATCTTATTTCTTCCCACTTACTGATTCTATTTTCTACCATGATGCTGAAAATATTTGCAAACAAAGGATTGATAATAATGGTTCTATAGTTGGAAGGATTATTAAAGTCTCCACTTTTAAAAAGAGGTATTGCTAGACTAGTTGTCCAATCCCTTGGGAATCCTTGTTGAATGACGTCGCTGAATATTTCCATGATGTGCGGTGCCAAAATGTTCATTCCCCACTTTAGATATTCTACTTGAAGTTCAACCAAGTCCTTTGCCTTCCCTGTTTTCAAATTTTTAATTCTTGCCTCCACCTCCTGTACTGTGAAAAGCTTTGTAGTTGTGTTGATCTTGGGACAAGGCTCAACCTCTAATTCTTTTTCATAGAGTTGTCTTGCATAGTCAAACCACTGATTGGCTGTAATATTTTTTTCAAATTGCTTCTTCCTTGGTTGAAGTTCATGCCAAAAAAGTTTTGGGTTATTCTTGCCTTGATATATCAACTCTTCTCGCCTTGTTTGCATGAACTCGTATTTTTTCTTTTTTAAAATATGCTTGTATAAATTTACATTCATCTTCTCCTCTCCTTCCTTTTTCAAGGTTCTCCTTGCCATTTTGCATTCCTCATGGAACCACACATTCACAGCCTTGTTTGCATGAACTCGTATTTTTTCTTTTTTAAAATATGCTTGTATAAATTTACATTCATCTTCTCCTCTCCTTCCTTTTTCAAGGTTCTCCTTGCCATTTTGCATTCCTCATGGAACCACACATTCACAGAAAAACGGCTTTGGGGACCAATTTTTTAGTCGTTTATTTCCTAAAAATTAATGATCTTGTAAATTTTTTTTTGACAACATTATACACATTAAGGTGTGTGTGAGAGTGATCACTAATATATATGGGATAATATGAATACCGGTGTGAATGCCTAATTTGCAGTTGATCTATTCACATGAATTTGAGTAAATGACTATCTTTTGAGAAAAAACACTAGTTACTTAAGTATTTAGTCATATTAAATTTGACTATTAGTTAGCTAACTTCTCAGCAAGGATTAAGCAACCATGCAATGTTTTAATTTTAGAAAACATGCAAATTAGAATGCCAAATGTTTTACCTTAACTTTTAAACGCAAATAGCCATTATTCTTTATAATAACTTGAGCATGGTTGGTTTGGATTTCAAACCATCAATATACAAAACTTGTTTTCACTCTCTTTTATAGTGTTGATGTTTTCCATTACACTAATGAAATTATACTTTTCAATTCTTACAATATAATAATAATTTTAATAGAACTTAAATTAATATGCTTTTGCTTGTAATATAATATACTTATTTTTAAAATTTTAAAATATTGAAATAAAAATTAATCAAAATATTTTGTAAAATTAAAAAATAACACAAATAAATAATTTTTGATTTTTTTTATTAATAATATTCCGAAATTAATAATTATTTCAATTGCTTTTTTAAAAGAGTTAATCTTGTAAAATAAAGTTCAACAATAAATTCTAACAAAATATTGCATAACCATTTATTCAATATATAACATCAATAATAAGCCTTGATAAAATATTATGCAACCATCTACTCAATATATAACTATCAATAAAGAATCTTAACTATATGTGAACCTTCAAGGTTTATTAACTAACTATTTAGTTGAGTCTTATTTAAAAAAAGTAATCTATACATAATCAAGTATCCTATGTGAGCGGGTTGTAAAAGACTATAACAATGAACAAAATTAAAAGCTTTAATTTTATTTTACAATCACATGGATACAACTTTCCTAAAAAAAAAAGCCATAATAATTGAAATTCCTAATAGTAGTTGAAGTCCCTATAGGGACCATAGTAGTTGAAGTTCCTAGGAATGAAGGGTAAAGACATCATAAAAATGATACCTTTTATTTGGATATTAAAAACAAAAAAAAATCTAAATTTGATACTTTCTCACTTACTTATTATGATCATTAGTGTACTATAATATAGTATAAAATTAAAAAAATAAAAATTAAAGGAAAAAAAATAATGTTTTTTCTTTAAAAACATAAATTAACGTAAGTAATTTTATTTAATATAATATAATATAATATAAAAAATAAAAAAACAAGAGAAAAATAAAAGATACTGATAAAGAAAAATTATAACTTAGAATATCTATTATTATTTATGAATAATTTTTACTTGAATTTTAAAATAATAAATTTAAACAATTTTTACTTAAATTTTAAAATAATAAATTTAAAATAATACATTGAAATTTTATTTTAATTATTATTTAATTTTAAATTAAAAAAAATGAGAATGAGAATAAAACGAACTTCTATTTCAATTCACATCGCTGCAAATCGCCATTCCAAGATGCAGTGCTAAAAACTTGAGGAAGCAATAATTTAACCGTTAACTTTGATCTAGATCTTAACCTTGCGATGCCCATAATTTAAATTTAGTTATTTTAGAGGTTAAATTTTTTTATTTTCATGATTTTTTTACTCGCATTTTGATTTTATAGATTTTAGTTAAAGAATAAATATAAATTATTTTTTAATTATTTTTATGTGATTTTTTGAAGTTTTTGGTGCTATATAATTTTAGAGAAATTAAACTGAATACAACTCTTCTTAAGCTTAAAAAAATTCAGCGTCCTTGACAAATAATTACTAAATCTCTATTTTTTTTTAACCTTAAAAGAATCTAACAACTTCTTTGACAAGTAATTATTAGACCCCTAGAGTTTACGGACTGTCCTATTCTTAAATCGGGTAAGGAGCCAAAAAAAATATAAATATTAATATAAAAAATAAAATTTAATAAAATTTGACAAAAATATAAAATCTGTTAACTTGAATGTAATTTTACTGTATTACATTATTAAAATTAATATTTATATACATCACTCCCCATCTTGGCGACTTTTGGAAGTCTATGGGAGAAAATTTACATACATTTATGGCCAATGATAGGGAGATTTGGTTTCCTTCTAATGGAAGCTCCCACATTTCCATAGTGGAAGATGCCACTTTTTAGGAGGCCTTCTACTATTCACATGAGTTAGTGTTGTTTAGTTGATTTGCATAAATGGAATTTGAAATTTTAGTTAAAAGAAAGAGCATTTATTTATATGGTTATTTTATTCTTGAGTTTGATTTTGTTGATGACAAGGGTTTGACTTTAAACTTTGGCTCTTAGTTTTGGGGAAACTTTGGTTTAGGTTTGAAATCTTGGAATCTTTTATTCAATCATTTAGTGTTTCTATCTTTTTAGTTCCTATTGGGGATATGTTTCTAAATCTATCTCTGCATTTTTGGGTTTCTTCCTCTCTTCAAGTCATTAACAAAGCTCTTGGTAGAAATTATCACAAAAGTATCGAAAAAAATAGACAACATCACTACATATGTTGGTATATGTGTTGATATGGACTTCAACAAAGGGCTTCCAACATAAATAATTTTGCAAGGTGAGAACTACGCTTGGGTCCAAAAACTAGATTACAAACATGTTTCTTTTCGCTATAGATCATGCTTTGAAATGGGGCACATAGCAACAAATTTCCCAAAAGGGCCAAGGACAATTATGAAGCAACAACAAAAGCCAACTTGGTGGGTTGGAGCCAAGGAAGAACATCAACTCATTTCCAAGGAAGATCCACTTGAGCTAGGCCCTCCTATAGTAGAAACAAAATCTGATTAAAAAAATTTAGGGATACCTCAGAGGAGATCGAGAAGTCAAGGCATATTCTCTCAAATCAAAGCCCTTCATCCTAGCAAGAACTGGTATAAGAAGGTTCAGTGGAATGTCATAATGTAGAACCTCTTTAAGGCAGGTTGGACATATTAGGTTGAAGAGGATGAGATAAAAGAGCAATTAGAACACCGAGATCTAGACAAATTGGGAAAGACATGAACAACAAAACCCTCATCAAAGACATGAAATTTAGACAACAATGGTGAAGATGATAAAATCCCCTTCAATGGAAAAGCTAATGGTGATAAGAAGTTGGCCCATAATCCATCTTAGTCATGCAAATTTTTTTGTTCTTGAGTGGGCCTAATGATTAAGAACATGTGTTTTCTCCTAAGAGACCACAAATTCAAAACCAGAGGGGGATAGAGTATGTATGCCTTCGTAGACTTGGCAGTCAAATCATTGCGCGGAAGTGAGTCCCTTGTCCCACAAACAAAGAAGTCTCATACACCAATTTGATGTTTAGGCTTGGCCGTGACCTTAAAATTAGATAATAATAATAATAATAATAATAATAATTATGTCAATATAAAAATGAAAAATTTGAAATCACACGTATTTTAAAATTTTGAAAAATAAAAAACTAACCATTTACTTAAACTAAAGATCAATAATTTTTATAACTCTAAAGATCAATAATTTTTATAACTCTATTGACTACATATTTTTAAAATAATTTTTTACTTAATACAATTATTTATCTATTATTATTAATTTGTTTTTTTATAAAATATAAAATTTTACTAATTAATTATATTATAATTAACATTAAAATTTTGCATTAAATGTAAATATTTTGTTTTTTATTTAATTTAAATAATTTTTTTTATGAAAAATAGGCCATCAAATTTTTCATGAATTGGATTAAATTGTCCAATCCATAAACTTTAAGGATTAAGTAACCAACTTCCCCTCATGTGCCCCTTTTATGCATTTAACTTGAATTTGTGCAATGGTATGATAAAGTGCATGTAACTTGAATTATTCTTCATATTGCCACATGGCATTTTGTGGCTTGATGTTCTATATATTAACGTATTTCCCATCATTTGCCCCTTATATGCATTTAACTTGAATTCGTACAATAGTATGATAAGGTATGTAACTTGAATTATTCTTCATATATATATATGGTTTTGTTGGTTGGTTGCGGAAATTATAAAATTTTATGATTTAAACTATGTATAAATAAATTTAGTGTTGTATTAGGTATATATATATATTAAATTAAATTGTATAGATTATATAGTTGAAACATATAACTCTAATCAATCTTGAAATATGTAATTTTAACTAATTTTTATCAAAGGCAAAATTGATACGAAAATATACTCTAACAAACTAAAACTTCAATACTTACAATACGTAAGATACCGTAAATTTTAAATTTATTTATAAAATATTAATAGAATGAGAAGAAAGTGTAAATTAAATAAAAATATATAATTTGGTAAAAATATAAATTTTAAAAATTTATATATTATAAAATTCTACATTCATTTTAAAAAATTTTGGAGGCAAATTTTAACTAGGAAAACTAAAGATAATAATAAAATTGCTTTACACGATTGGAATTCCTATCTTAAAAAGCTTTATGAATCTTCAAATGCCAGGGATAACTTTGAAACCCTGCTCACAAAAAAAGAAGTTTTCTCATTAGAAGACATTGATTTAGGGGTTAAACGCCTAGCAAATGGGAAAGCTAAAGACATTGAAGGTTACTAGGCGGAAATCTTAAAAATTGGAGGTCCTGTCCTCATCCCCCACATCCACAAGCTTTTCAACCAAGTGGTCAAGCAAGGGTTCCGTAAACCTTGGACTCAGAGCCTGATTATCCCTATTTTTAAAAGTGGGGATACAAATAACCCCTCTAATTATCGGAAAATTATGATCATCCCTCTCTTAACCAAGTTATATGGTATTATTTTGGAAAAGAAGTTGAGCATTTGGCTTGAAAGTGAAGGTAAGCGGGCTAAAGGCCAAGCGGGTTTTAGAAGACAACACTCAACAACGGACCACCTCGTTACGCTTAGGATCATTGTGGAGGAATGCCGCAATGATATATCCAATCTCTTCTGTTGCTTTGTGGACTTTAGAAAGGCTTTCGATATGGTTCCTAGAAATAACCTATGGAATAGATTAGAAGAGATAAATGTACCTTTCGAGCTAAGAGCGACTGCTATAAGGTTAGACGATAATGTAATTGCCAAGTTAAAGAGCAATGAGGGGTGGTCGAAAGATATTAAGTGTAATATCGGAGTTAAACAAGGTTGCTCCCTCTCCCCTACCCTATTTGGCATTTACATCGACAAGCTAGAAGGTTGTTTAGAGGAAGTAGGATGTGCTGGCATGATCTTAGTTGGGATATTCATCATCCTTCTTCTATATGCTGACGATATTGTTCTTCTCGCAAGGTGCCCATATGATCTTTATAAGCAACTTAGACTTATTAAGGATTTCTGCTCTACAATGGGTATGTCTGTTAACACTGACAAAACAAAAGTTATGATTATCAAATCCAAGAAGGACACTTACACTAATTTTATGTATGAAAATAGTAACTTGGAGGAAGTGTCTTCTTAGAAGTACCTAGGAATTGATATTCATCACAAGCTCAACTGGAACTATAGCATTCAGAAAAGGATTAATGGGAAAGGTTATCTTAGTCTTGAAAATAATTGTAAAGCGGCAAACCTCGTAATGTGGGATAGAAAGAATTTCCTCTTTGAAACTTTAGTCACTCCTATTATCTTATATGGATGTGAGGTTTGGGGTTGCAGCATCTATAGAGAATCATGGAGAAAGATTGAGCAAATCCAGAAGCGTTTTATAACATATAACCTTAAAATTAAAAGCAATACACCTTATCCTATTCTCCTTATAGAAGTGGGTCTTTCCCCTATCGAGAGCCTAGCTATCACTAGGCTTCTGTTGTACAAGCACAACTCAATAGCATAGGAGACCATAGACTTCCTAAGCTAGCTTTAAATCCCAGCCAAAACCACCTAAGGATTAAAAGAATTTGGTATAAAGACACCAAGGCCTGGTTAAACCATTGGGAGATCGACGAGAATGTTGCATTGCAAAACATTAATAACATTAAAAAAATTGTTACTTCTAAGTTCAAAGAAAAAAATGTGGTGTGAGAAAGATCTAGCAGCTAAAAGAATATTAAGATATTATAAGGAGGTCATCAACCCCACCCTAGAAGATCAAAACTATCTCTCTGTTTTAATTAGCTCAAAGAAGAAAATTAAAATAGGCAAGATTAGAACGAACTCTCATGAGCTCCATAGTGAAACAGGTCGTTGGACAGTTCCTAAAACACCATGGATGGAAAGGATCTGCCATCTCTGTGAGAATATGAACATCGAGGATGAAAATCACTTCCTCTTAGAGTGCCCCACATACAACCACATTAGAGCTCAATTTCATAATCTTTGTTGCAATAATGACCTTCCTAGCCTTTTAAGATGTAAAAATTATAGTGAGCTCGGGAGGCTTCTCTCCAAGCTTTTCAAGCATAGGAATAAAATCTTAAATCAAACTAAATAACTCTTTTCTTTAGGTCCGATAGACCAAAGATTGGTCTCAGTGGATATTAACCATCGCCACCATCATCATCATTATCATCAATTTTTAATTTATTTATAAAATATTAAGAAAATAACAAGA